>JAMZEH010000075.1:4957500-5077500 GCA_024699665.1 Ostrea denselamellosa
AACGACACCATAGCACCGGTCGCGGTAGCGCAGTGGTTAGAGCGTTCGCTTCGTAACCGGGAGGTCTTGAGTTCGAGCCCCGCTCGTGCCATGGCCGCGTCAAACCTAAGACGAAAAATAGGTTGTGATTGCTCCTTCGCCAAACGCTCGGCATTTAGAAGTGAGAATCACGGGTCTTTCGGATATGACCTTAAAAACGGAGGTCCCGTGTCACGGTAGGCGTTGGCACGACCTGCTACGACCCTGATTGCTAAGCATAGGTCTACATTTGTGGTACTTCACCTACAGCTGGTGACGTCTCAATATGAGTGAAAAATTCTCGACGGGACGTAAAACAAACACACAATAACAATAACACATTCATTATTGTTTGAACACTTTTGGTTGCTTATTTTTCTTTTTTTTTTTCATTTATCTGTGACAGGTTTCTACAGGTCACCTTCTACAGATGAGGACATGGATACCGTGCAGAAAGGGTGTTAGCTTTCCATAACATGTCTATATTGCGTAACCTGTTTCCAATATTTCATTGTGTGAATAACGTTCCTAGTCTTGGACGGGCGACAACAAATGCTAACTTAAAACGCTTTACACCTCCATCATCCTTCGCAGGCCAAAGAGCCTGGTCCGTAAAACTGCTGTCAACAGAAGATATTACCTTCACTACAGCAGCAGAAAAACAGCAGGCAGAACACATTACTGATAGAAGCGTGCCAACTTTTCTGAGACCTGGGTTTGAGAAGCAGGTGCTCGATTCCCACGGCGCAGTGAGTCTCCTCTGTGTTGAACAAGTGAGCTACAGAGACAGACCATACTTCAAAGTGAATGTAGAACTGAGGAGACCTAAAGTAGCGGAGGAGAGCAACTCCGTAGCGATCGTTCTTATTCCTGTTGGTGAGACGATTACAAGGGAGGTAGTCAGAACAGCATTCCTGAAGAGCATAAGAAACAAGAAAAAGGCAGTAATTGTATAGAGATCGCGTGAAACTCCAATAAAATTAGATTAGTTCAGTAATATGAAACTGCAAGTCTGAAATTAAGGTTAAAATACACATCCTCCATTTTTATGTTAATATGCAAACAAAGCACCACGGTTGTCGAGATTCTGCATGCAGTCAGGAAGGAGTTTCACGCCCCTGTCAGCAACAGAAAATGTATATGATTGGCCGTGAATGTGATTAATTGCTTAAAGCAATATAAGCTGTCAAAATTGTTATTTTGGGGCCCCTAAAATTTAATCGAAATTTTGTAACATCTACCTTCTAATACCTGATTTTATCGATTAAACTTTTGACATGTTGTATTTTTTGCATTAAATGAAAAAATTGTTCGACAGTTGAAATTAAGTCTTCCCGTACCTTAATTTTTCCGACATTATTTCCGTATGCAATGACCTAAAGTTGAACTCATTCGGCAAAATCAAATGCGCAAGCGCAATATTTCCGGTAAGCACGAAAGATGTCTGACACGAAAAGTTCGAAGCGAGGGAGAAAGCCGACTTTGACTAATTCGGGACGAAAAAGATATAAAAACATAGAACATCGTTAACAATGCCAAAATAATGATGGTAACTAGAATTTTATCTTACCTCGCCGTCCATATTTTAATGACCCGGATACAACCCGATCCACTCCGATCAGCATCAGAATCATTCGTGTCAACATCGGTTATCTTCGGGATTGTCGCCGGCGATTAATCAGCTGCCGTTGTTAGGGTCAAACGGAATGTCGAGGAATATATTTTTCATCACGTAAAGGTGTGTAAACGATGCATAAGAGAGGAAATTCGATGCAGTTCTTTTTTTCAATCATATCAACGTTCATTTAACCTCTTTTAATGCCACTATAAAAAATTGCAATTTTGGCAGCTTATATTGCTTTAAGGTCCCTGTCAGCAATAGTAAATTTATATGACAGACCGTTAATGTAATTGATTGTTTGTTTCACGTCCCTGTCGTTTGTTTCACGTCCCTGTCAGCAATAGTAAATTTATATGACAAACCATTAATGTAATTGATTGTTTGTTTCTCGTCCCTGTCAACAATAGTAAATGTATATGACAGACCGTTATTGTGATTGTTTGTTTCACGTCCCTGTCAGCAATAGTAAATTTGTATGACAGACCGTTATTGTAATTGATTGTTTGTTTCACGTCCCGGTCAGCAATAGTAAATTTGTATGACAGACCGTTAATGTAATTGATTGTTTCTTGTCCCTATCAACAATAGTAAATTTATATGACAGACCGTTATTGTAATTGATTGTTTGTTTCACGTCCCTATCAGCTATAGTAAATTTATATGACAGACCGTTATTGTAATTGATTGTTTGTTTCACGTCCCTGTCGTTTGTTTCACGTCCCTGTCAGCAAAAGTAAATTTATATGACAGACCGTTAATGCAATTGATTGTTTGTTTCACGTCCCTGTCAACAATAGTAAATTTATATGACAGACCGTTAATGTAATTGATTGTTTGTTTCACGTCCCTATCGTTTGTTTCACGTCCATGTCAGCAATAGTAAATTTATATGACAGACCGTTATTGTAATTGATTGTTTGTTTCACGTCCCTGTCAGCAATAGTAAATTTATATGACAGACCGTTATTGTAATTGATTGTTTGTTTCTCGTCCCTATCGTTTGTTTCACGTCCATGTCAGCAATAGTAAATTTGTATGACAGACCGTTATTGTAATTGATTGTTTGTTTCACGTCCCTGTCAGCAATAGTAAATTTATATGACAGACCGTTATTGTAATTGATTGTTTATTTCACGTCCCTGTCAGCAATAGTAAATTTATATGACAGACCGTTATTGTAATTGATTGTTTGTTTCACGTCCCTGTCGTTTGTTTCACGTCCCTGTCAGCAATAGTAAATTTATATGACAAACCATTAATGTAATTGATTGTTTGTTTCTCGTCCCTGTCAACAATAGTAAATGTATATGACAGACCGTTATTGTGACTGTTTGTTTCACGTCCCTGTCAGCAATAGTAAATTTGTATGACAGACCGTTATTGTAATTGATTGTTTGTTTCACGTCCCGGTCAGCAATAGTAAATTTGTATGACAGACCGTTAATGTAATTGATTGTTTCTTGTCCCTATCAACAATAGTAAATTTATATGACAGACCGTTATTGTAATTGATTGTTTGTTTCACGTCCCTGTCAGCAATAGTAAATTTATATGACAGACCGTTATTGTAATTGATTGTTTGTTTCTCGTCCCGGTCAGCAATAGTAAATTTATATGACAGACCGTTATTGTAATTGATTGTTTGTTTCTCGTCCCTGTCAGCAATAGTAGATTTATATGACAGACCGTTAATGTAATTGATTGTTTCTTGTCCCTATCAACAATAGTAAATTTATATGACAGACCGTTATTGTAATTGATTGTTTGTTTCTCGTCCCTGTCAGCAATAGTAGATTTATATGACAGACCGTTAATGTAATTGATTGTTTCTCGTCCCTATCAACAATAGTAAATTTATATGACAGACCGTTAATGCAATTGATTGTTTGTTTCACGTCCCTGTCAACAATAGTAAATTTATATGACAGACCGTTAATGTAATTGATTGTTTGTTTCACGTCCCTATCGTTTGTTTCACGTCCATGTCAGCAATAGTAAATTTATATGACAGACCGTTATTGTAATTGATTGTTTGTTTCACGTCCCTGTCAGCAATAGTAAATTTATATGACAGACCGTTATTGTAATTGATTGTTTGTTTCACGTCCATGTCAGCAATAGTAAATTTATATGACAGACCGTTATTGTAATTGATTGTTTGTTTCACGTCCCTATCAGCTATAGTAAATTTATATGACAGACCGTTATTGTAATTGATTGTTTGTTTCACGTCCCTGTCGTTTGTTTCACGTCCCTGTCAGCAAAAGTAAATTTATATGACAGACCGTTAATGCAATTGATTGTTTGTTTCACGTCCCTGTCAACAATAGTAAATTTATATGACAGACCGTTATTGTAATTGATTGTTTGTTTCTCGTCCCTATCGTTTGTTTCACGTCCATGTCAGCAATAGTAAATTTGTATGACAGACCGTTATTGTAATTGATTGTTTGTTTCACGTCCCTGTCAGCAATAGTAAATTTATATGACAGACCGTTATTGTAATTGATTGTTTGTTTCACGTCCCTGTCAGCAATAGTAAATTTATATGACAGACCGTTATTGTAATTGATTGTTTGTTTCTCGTCCCGTTCAGCAATAGTAAATTTATATGACAGACCGTTATTGTAATTGATTGTTTGTTTCTCGTCCCTGTCAGCAATAGTAGATTTATATGACAGACCGTTAATGTAATTGATTGTTTCTCGTCCCTATCAACAATAGTAAATTTATATGACAGACCGTTATTGTAATTGATTGTTTGTTTCTCGTCCCTGTCAGCAATAGTAGATTTATATGACAGACCGTTAATGTAATTGATTGTTTCTCGTCCCTATCAACAATAGTAAATTTATATGACAGACCGTTATTGTAATTGATTGTTTGTTTCTCGTCCCTGTCAGCAATAGTAGATTTATATGACAGACCGTTAATGTAATTGATTGTTTCTCGTCCCTATCAACAATAGTAAATTTATATGACAGACCGTTAATGCAATTGATTGTTTGTTTCACGTCCCTGTCAACAATAGTAAATTTATATGACAGACCGTTAATGTAATTGATTGTTTGTTTCACGTCCCTATCGTTTGTTTCACGTCCATGTCAGCAATAGTAAATGTATATGACAGACCGTTATTGTAATTGATTGTTTGTTTCACGTCCCTGTCAGCAATAGTAAATTTATATGACAGACCGTTATTGTAATTGATTGTTTGTTTCACGTCCATGTCAGCAATAGTAAATTTATATGACAGACCGTTATTGTAATTGATTGTTTGTTTCTCGTCCCTGTCAGCAATAGTAGATTTATATGACAGACCGTTAATGTAATTGATTGTTTGTTTCACGTCCCTGTCAACAATAGTAAATTTATATGACAGACCGTTATTGTAATTGATTGTTTGTTTCTCGTCCCTATCAGCTATAGTAAATTTATATGACAGACCGTTATTGTAATTGATTGTTTGTTTCACGTCCCTGTCGTTTGTTTCACGTCCCTGTCAGCAAAAGTAAATTTATATGACAGACCGTTAATGCAATTGATTGTTTGTTTCACGTCCCTGTCAACAATAGTAAATTTATATGACAGACCGTTATTGTAATTGATTGTTTGTTTCTCGTCCCTATCGTTTGTTTCACGTCCATGTCAGCAATAGTAAATTTGTATGACAGACCGTTATTGTAATTGATTGTTTGTTTCACGTCCCTGTCAGCAATAGTAAATTTATATGACAGACCGTTATTGTAATTGATTGTTTGTTTCACGTCCCTGTCAGCAATAGTAAATTTATATGACAGACCGTTATTGTAATTGATTGTTTGTTTCTCGTCCCGGTCAGCAATAGTAAATTTATATGACAGACCGTTATTGTAATTGATTGTTTGTTTCTCGTCCCTGTCAGCAATAGTAGATTTATATGACAGACCGTTAATGTAATTGATTGTTTCTTGTCCCTATCAACAATAGTAAATTTATATGACAGACCGTTATTGTAATTGATTGTTTGTTTCTCGTCCCTGTCAGCAATAGTAGATTTATATGACAGACCGTTAATGTAATTGATTGTTTCTCGTCCCTATCAACAATAGTAAATTGATATGACAGACCGTTAATGCAATTGATTGTTTGTTTCACGTCCCTGTCAACAATAGTAAATTTATATGACAGACCGTTAATGTAATTGATTGTTTGTTTCACGTCCCTATCGTTTGTTTCACGTCCATGTCAGCAATAGTAAATTTATATGACAGACCGTTATTGTAATTGATTGTTTGTTTCACGTCCCTGTCAGCAATAGTAAATTTATATGACAGACCGTTATTGTAATTGATTGTTTGTTTCTCGTCCCTGTCAGCAATAGTAGATTTATATGACAGACCGTTAATGTAATTGATTGTTTCTTGTCCCTATCAACAATAGTAGATTTATATGACAGACCGTTATTGTAATTGATTGTTTGTTTCTCGTCCCTGTCAGCAATAGTAGATTTATATGACAGACCGTTATTGTAATTGATTGTTTGTTTCTCGTCCCTATCAACAATAGTAAATTTATATGACAGACCGTTATTGTAATTGATTGTTTGTTTCACGTCCCTGTCGTTTGTTTCACGTCCCTGTCAGCAAAAGTAAATTTATATGACAGACCGTTAATGCAATAATTGTTTGTTTCACGTCCCTGTCAACAATAGTAAATTTATATGACAGACCGTTAATGTAATTGATTGTTTGTTTCACGTCCCTATCGTTTGTTTCACGTCCATGTCAGCAATAGTAAATTTATATGACAGACCGTTATTGTAATTGATTGTTTGTTTCACGTCCCTGTCAGCAATAGTAAATTTATATGACAGACCGTTATTGTAATTGATTGTTTGTTTCTCGTCCCTATCGTTTGTTTCACGTCCATGTCAGCAATAGTAAATTTGTATGACAGACCGTTATTGTAATTGATTGTTTGTTTCACGTCCCTGTCAGCAATAGTAAATTTATATGACAGACCGTTATTGTAATTGATTGTTTGTTTCACGTCCCTGTCAGCAATAGTAAATTTATATGACAGACCGTTATTGTAATTGATTGTTTGTTTCTCGTCCCTGTCAGCAATAGTAGATTTATATGACAGACCGTTAATGTAATTGATTGTTTGTTTCTCGTCCCTATCAACAATAGTAAATTTATATGACAGACCGTTATTGTAATTGATTGTTTGTTTCTCGTCCCGGTCAGCAATAGTAAATTTATATGACAGACCGTTATTGTAATTGATTGTTTGTTTCTCGTCCCTGTCAGCAATAGTAGATTTATATGACAGACCGTTAATGTAATTGATTGTTTCTTGTCCCTATCAACAATAGTAAATTTATATGACAGACCGTTATTGTAATTGATTGTTTGTTTCTCGTCCCTGTCAGCAATAGTAGATTTATATGACAGACCGTTAATGTAATTGATTGTTTCTCGTCCCTATCAACAATAATAAATTTATATGACAGACCGTTAATGCAATTGATTGTTTGTTTCACGTCCCTGTCAACAATAGTAAATTTATATGACAGACCGTTAATGTAATTGATTGTTTGTTTCACGTCCCTATCGTTTGTTTCACGTCCATGTCAGCAATAGTAAATTTATATGACAGACCGTTATTGTAATTGATTGTTTGTTTCACGTCCCTGTCAGCAATAGTAAATTTATATGACAGACCGTTATTGTAATTGATTGTTTGTTTCTCGTCCCTGTCAGCAATAGTAGATTTATATGACAGACCGTTAATGTAATTGATTGTTTCTTGTCCCTATCAACAATAGTAAATCTATATGACAGACCGTTATTGTAATTGATTGTTTGTTTCACGTCCCTGTCAGCAATAGTAGATTTATATGACAGACCGTTATTGTAATTGATTGTTTGTTTCTCGTCCCTGTCAGCAATAGTAGATTTATATGACAGACCGTTATTGTAATTGATTGTTTGTTTCTCGTCCCTATCAACAATAGTAAATTTATATGACAGACCGTTAATGTAATTGATTGTTTGTTTCTCGTCCCTGTCAGCTATAGCAAATTTATATGTATCCAACACTCTGCACTGGACCGCCGTTTTTAAGATCACATCCGAAAGACCCGTGACTCTCGTGAATGTAATTGATTGATCGATTCATCCATTGTATATTTCACGCCCGTCAGCAATAGAAAAATTACATGATGGGCCGTAAAAGTGATTGATTGATTGATTGTATGTTTCACGCCCCTGTCTGCAATAGAAAGTTTAGTGCTGTCTAACGTGTTTCATACCAATTTTTAGGTTGTTCTTAGCACACTGATTCTGACTACGGATTACTCCGTTTACTTGATCGAGATGTAGAGCTCACGGCGAGTGTGACCGGTCGACAGGGTCCATGTTTGCCCATCCCTCTGATTTGTATTTTCTATAGGAATTACGAAGTTGAATACTTCTAGTTATTTTCACCTTTTCCTTTGATTGGACGTGAATGTGATTGATTGTATGTTTCAAATCCCTGTCAGGAACAGAAAATTTACATGATTGGTTGTGAAATTGATTAATTGTAACAGTACGACATATAACTCCGGACACGACAAAGCCTAGACTTTTGCTACACTGTGATAAAGATTTGGATAAAAATCAAAGTGCATGTGGTTAGATTTTTTAGCAGTATGTCATGGTCCAAGGTTGGGCTCACACATCCTTGCTAAATAATAGACATCAGCCTCCAAAGACAAAATAAATCCTATAGGAGAGTGGTAGGATTTTAATCCTATCATAATCCGTTGGGATAACAAATCCTGATAAGTACCTGTATGGTATCGTATCATTTCATCCTTAACGCTATCCAACACTCTACATGGGACCTCCGATTTTAAGGTCATATCCGAAAGACCCGTGACTCTCACTTCCAAATGCCGAGCAAGCTTCAATCTACTTTATTTATTTGTTCTATTTGGCCTATGAGCAAAAACACACACGTGCCGTGACGCGGTGACTCGTTTTTTGCGGTCTCATCCGAAGGACCGCCCAATTTATTCGCCTCTTCCGACAAGCAAGGAGTACTACGGAAATGGTTAATATACAAATAATCTTTAGTACTTTGGTTTTTCAAATCTTACCATTGGTTGTAGTTCGGCAAGAGCATCAAACAATCGTATTACAACAGCATGAACAGCAGTTGTTGACATATTAAAGGTATGCCCCACATCCTGCATGAATGCCATATTAAACATTACGTCATATGCAACAGAGTCACAAGTACCTGTCTTTGTGTGGTTTCTTGAGGATGCGAACCTTGTAACAAAATTAGGCTCGAAAATTTCCTGCAGTAAAATTTTCAATACGATCTTACTCATACTATAATGCAATCGGAGATCTTTTGCATTTTGGGTGTGCTGAATTTATTGAGTTAATGTCTTTTTACATCGATTGATTGATTGATTGATTGATTAAATATTGTTTAACGTGCCGCTCGAGAATCTTTCACATATGGAGACGTCACAATTGCCGGTGAAGGGTGGAAATTTAGGCCCATGCTCGGCGCTTATGGCCTTTGGGCAGGGAGGGATCTTTTACGTGCCACACCTGCTGTGAAACGGGACCTCAGTTTTTGCGGTCTCATCCGAAGAACCGCCCCATTTAGTCGCCTCTTACGACAAGCAAGGGGTACTGAGGGTCTATTCTAACAACCCGGATCCACACGGGGCCTTTTCTGCATAAGAGTTAATACATCTGACCTCTCTCCCCACAGAAAACCCTACAAACCTCATGAGGTTCTCTAAAACCCCAACAGGGTCAGAAAACCCTCCCTATTTAGAGGCCTTAGGGATTCGGTGATATGTACCCCGTTAAATAAAAAAAAACATAATAATAATATAAAATAAAATAAGTAAAGAAATGTTTTCAAAAAAACACGTGATACTATTCCCTTTGATGAAATTGATTACTGTCTATATTTGTACATTGTCAGTATTATCTTAGTGAATCCACAATGATAACACAGAAGCACTCATTTTAATACTGTACATGGTTTATTTAACAAACATGCATCACAATGTTACCAAAGAAACACTTACAAACAATATCAAATTTTGTCATTTACTTTTCAGGTAAAAATATACACATTAATTTTCCTAGAAATGAAATAAATGCACCAAAGAATTATGATACATAATATATAATTGTAGGATAATTAATCTAATGACTAAGGAGTAGAGAACATCTGTAGGGGGGTCAATAAACCTGAAATGTGAGGGATTCTGCGGTCCTTGTAAATATCAATTAAAATGACCTTCACACAAGGTACACACTAAGTTCTAGGATTTGAAGGGCAGATGGACGGACAATTTCAATATGATATTATGATTTAAAGATTTTAAAAGACACTGTCCATGTTGCATTATAATCAAACTACATCCACAAAATACATAATGGAATGCTACACTCCATATCGCACGCTTAGTTACTTCCACAACCCATTGATCCGCCACACAGAACAACAAGAAATCAACTTGACGCAAACGTTATTGGGGTCAGGCCGCAGATGATATATAAAACAATGATCTTCATAATCAGATCCACATCAAATCCCAGGATAGTATGAGAGCTGTTACTGAACATATAAATATGTTGAAATTTATTCGATCCAATTTAAACTATCACATAATTACAAACGAGGATCAAGAGTTGAGAGAGAGAGAGAGAGAGAATCAGAGAGAGAGAGAGAATCAGAGAGAGGGAGAGAATCAGAGAGAGAAAATCAGAGGGGGGGGGGGGGAGAGAGAGAATCAGAGAAGAGAGAGAGAATCAGAGAGAGAGAGAGAGAATCAGAGAGAGAGAATCAGAGGGAGAGAGAGAGAATCAGAGAAAGAGAGAGAGAGAGAGAGTCGTAATTATACATTTATATATCTTTATCACAATAAGTGAAGTTCTGAATATTTCATTCCAGACAGAAAACTTCGTAAACAATAACACACCTCAGTCTTTGCTTAAGCAACAAATAATAAACTCCCTTCAATGAGGTTTCCACATAATGTATAAGCTTAATTTTTTGTGAAACGTTTTAAATAAATCAGGCAGGAAATTTTGATATCAAAAGTGAAAAACAAAATTTGGTGGGAAATCGTGAATCTTTATATTTTATTTATGATGTGGCCAATGGCGGATCTAAGATTTTTCAAACGGGTTGGGATGACTGTCAAGAAACATATCTCCTAAATACGAGGATTATGTAACCAGAATGTGTTGGTTTTAGTGAAAACAAAATAGTATTATGCAAGTTCTCATGAAATCATTATAATGCAGAGTCTTCATATGTGTTGCTCATGACCCTTAGTGTACAGGTTTCTGAAGGCTATGTTGGGTTTGATTGATTCATTAAATATTGTTTAACGTCCCGCTCCTATAAAAACAACAGAACTCTCTCTCTCTTATTTTTTTTTAAAGAAATTGAAATAGGAAATAAAATTTTTTAGGCTTATAAACCTTTTGGAAACGAAATATTTAACCACGTACCCTCATTTCTGCAGTTACACGTATAAAGCATCCGCTTTTATATCAGAACTCCCTGAATTAATGAATATATAACAATGGAAAACGTTGTGAGGAAATGGGTTAAAAATTCCGAACTTTCGCAAATCAACTCAAAAACCGCTGTAGGGAAAAGGGTAACGTCATCGTTCAGCGGCGAAAGCAAATGTACTGTTACTTTGTAGGCGGCGTGATAGGCAAAGAGTTTTGATTCATTCAGCAGTTACTTCAGCATCAAGACGTTTTCCAGGTCGTTCGCTTCGTAACGGGGATGTCGTGAGTTCGAGACCCGTTCGTGTCATGGCCGAGTCAAATCTAAGACGTAAAGAATGTAGTTCTCTCATAGTGGCATTCAAAAGTGAGAATCTCGGGTCTTTCGACCTGAGAAGGGGCGCCCTTTGAATTTAGTTTTACACAAACTTTTAGAACATGTTCATTTGTTAAGACGATTTAATCAACGTTATGAAAAATTATAAATGAATTACTACACCACGTGTAAATAAAAATCCCCCTATGTAGTTGTCAATTGCAAAACACTGCTTTGCACGCAAATGTATATTTCAAGTCCGTGCCCGTATGCCGTGTCCTTCCTTTTTATCGGGACAGTCTACCAAACTTTGGAGTTGTAGAACAAGAGGCCTGTAAACAGCCATATTTCCGCGGTGTCCTGCATGCGCCAGTGCATGGTAGAAATCAAGGTGTCTGTACTTCCTCTTTAAGCAGGTAGCTTCGTTTTACAAAGTTTGGTAAGAGGGGACCAGACTTCACTAGTTCTTTTTTATTTTGACTGGTCACGCGACAATCAAAATAAAAAGTTTGATTTTAATCAAACTGAAGGAGCCGTTGGCGAAGATGTCTTGTGTGAAATTCTTGAGGAGGTACTCTATATCGTCCATATGGCTGACTTCCTTTAAAACCATGCATGAAAATATAAATATCACTAATATTTGTATAGTTCAGTACGTTACCACGACGACTGCTGAACTGTAGATCGCGGGTTCGAGTCCAGCAGGGGGTTTAATTTTTTTGTTCAGATTACTTTCTACTAAAACTGCTTTTGGCTAAATAAAGTAAATTTAAAAGTTTTCAATTTCAAAATTTTCTTGTACATATCCTCCATTTTTCATTCACATCAAATTTGTCTGGAGTTGCATTATTCCTTAATGAGCAAAGAAAAAAGATGGAGGTTGCCCGAACTTCAAATTCTAATTCATAGAAAGGTGGACTGCCTCACCCCCTCCCCATATTCCAATTTTAAGGGGGTTTGTTGTTGTGTCAACCTTCAGAAATAGTGCGGAGAGAGAGAGAGAGAGAGAGAGAGGGGGGGGGCAAATGTATGAGTAACGGACAATGATCTTTGTTAAGTATAACTCGTAAAAATCGGACAAAAGCAAATTTTCGTGATAAGTCCATGCTCACAAAATGATCCCAAATTTTGTATACTAAGTCACCGTAATATGCTTACCAAATGTACAAAGTGATTTTGATTTATATCGCTTTGTTCCAGAAATATGGACAGATATCTATGAACACCGAGAGATCCATGCTTAGTGCAACTCTATACAAAACACTACTTTATTACCTTTGAAATCTAAAAACAGCAAAGCGGATATGAAAATATGTCATTATATGAAATCAAATAAATGAAAAAGGCATGCTTTGAAATAAGTATTTTTTTTTATTTTTTTTTTTAAGTTATAATTTAACAATATAAAACCTCGCTGAATATTTTGATTTCCATGCAATTTCGGTTGTCGTTCTTGAATTTCATTCGATGATCGCTGGGGGTGCTGCGTTGTCAAGAACGCTAAGAGCGCGAAATGTGGCGGATCCAAATGTTTATGTAACGTATGACAATATTTCGGCAGATTGATTGATTATATACTGTTTAACGTCCCGCTCGAGAATTTTTCACTCATATGAAGACGTCACCATTGCCGGTGAAGGGCTGCAAAATTTAGGCCTATGCTCGGCGCTCGGGGCCTTTGAGCAGGGAGGGATCTTTATCGTGCTACATCTGCTGTGACACGGGGCCTCTGTTTTTGCGGTCTCATCCGAAGGACCGCCCCATTTAGTCGCCTCCTACGACAAGCAAGGGGTACTGGGGATCTATTCTAACCCGGATCCCCACGGTGAGAGTGCGATTTACCTTCTAGCCTTATCTAAAGGAAATGAACCTAATTACCCTCGGGGAGTGTCAGAAAGACATTGACAATGCATCTGGCGTCAATGAAGATAGAGGGCATAAAGACTGGGCCGTGTGAAGCAGCCGACAACGATGATTGAGCAACACACCATACGTATGCAAGCCACTGAATCGGCACATTTCGGTAATTTTGAATGCAATTATTTACATATTAATACAAACTCGAAATATTTACAATTACTATACAGCATGAAAAAAATCAAACAAGTTACAACGAATGGTTTTGAGTCCCCCCCCCTTTTTTTTTTTACTTGTGGCATAATCATTATAAATCTAGCATTGTCCACTTCCTGTCCCAGAAAAAAAAATGTAGATTTAGTCTAATTGAGGATTTCACTTCACAGGAGTGTAGGTATTGCGTGTCATTTTCAGTATAATCAATTGATGTGGTATGCAACATTATATACAGTATCTTATAATGTTCTAAAAACACGGATAGATTAGTAGTGATGTACCCCGACCCTCACACAAAAGGTCAAGAGTTCAATCCACACTGGTGGTTTTGTTTTTTATTTAATTTTTTTTTTCAAAATTATTCCACATACACAGAATTGTTTTTGTTTTGTATATTTGTTGTTGTTTGTAATTATTTCATATACACAGAATATTATTTGTTGCAGTGATAACTATATCCAGCTCTTGACAAATCATAATTTAAGATATATATTTACATACAGTCATATTAAAAAAAATAAACTTAGGGTCTGTATTTTTTAAAAGAATTCTGTTTTGCTATTTTGCTGTCAAACAATTAGTGTTAATCAATGTTATTTATCATTTCCATAATCAATAAGACTAAAACCGAGTCTGTTTCAGTTCAGGTTTTTTTTTGTTTTGGGCCGTTAAGTGTACATTGTTGTAATCAATATATTTTTGTACATCATATTTAGCTAATGTATATTTCTCTTAAGTTTTCAAACCAGCATCATGAAATGTCCTAACATCATTACACAAAACATTGCATTGGAAACCTCTTTGGTAAATAATGTAGTACTACATGACCCCTTCTGATGAGGCCAAAGTCAAAATTCCCCTTTATAGGAAAACAATGGTCACTCATATTTAGAAACCCCTACACAAACCCTGTTAGTTATTTTCCCCAAATTGTATCTAAATATACCTGTCACTGATTCAAAATATTATGAAATACCTTCTCAATATCATATAGGTTTCTTTTAAACATTTCTCATTTTTAAAAGTTTTCTATGCTGTTTTAATATTTTTATTCTCTCTCACTATCATTTAAATATTAATATGTAATATGAATACTAGGCTCTGAAGGGTGTACTGTAATGATGTTTTATGATAAAAAATGCATATTCTATCTCAAAAACTAAAGAAATATATATCAAGGGGAGAGAGATAAAGTGATTTTCTTGTGTCCTTAAAAAATGATGTCTATCTTATTCTGTTATAGGACTCTGAGGTGGCGAACTTGCATGCATCAAATTGCATTGACAATTTTCAAAAAACCAAGGACATACTGAAAGTGTTGACAGGTGGGAAATAGGCCAGCTCAACACAACTCTATTAAAGCAAGTGAAAGTATGAGATGATATTACAAAAGGAAAGCAAAGGAGTCCACAAATTCATTGTTGAACATCAAGACAGTCTGACAATTAATCTGAACACTATATTGAAAATTTATGAAGAAATAAATCATGACAAATAAACATCAAACCATTCTTACATGATGTATTTTCAAGTAACTTCAACTGGAAGTCCCCATGTACTGAAATTCAAACGGGAAACAACTTATCAAAAGAATTAGATACCAATGGGCTCAACTGTGTAATGAAGTTGTATTCACATGCAAAAATACATGTAAATTTTATTATGTAACATATCATAGGATAAATCAAATATTGATCTATTTTTTGTAGTTTTGGGCTCTTCACCCACACCTTTCTGGGTGGAAAAGGTACAAGCTTGGGTCTAAACCCTTGAAATTTTTCTAACTCTGCCCCTGCTTCATAAATATGTTTGTTACAAATGTATTTGACCATTTGTTCCTTTATGCCTTGTTTGGTGTCTTTTACAATTATAATTTTAAAATAGAATTTTCAAGTTTGTTTTCAAGTTATATCACTAATTCGGTGTACAGATATAGTTTATATAGGTTTAGTGTCAACTGTTAAAAAAATCTTACAGATTATGTAGTGATGGAATAATTAAGGATTCATTTTCAATTAACATTACATAAACTAGTATTTACATGATTATGTAAAACACAGTTATATTCTTCTTCTTCTTCCCAATAATGGCCACCATCAACATGTTGACTATTTTGCCATATTTTTATTAAACCTGAATGCAACCTGTAATAAGACTACAACATTGTGCCCCGTGGGGATCCGGGTTGTTAGAATAATCCTCAGTACCCCTTGCTTGTCGTAAAAGGCGACTAAATGGGGTGGTCCTTCGGATGAGACCGCAAACACTGAGGTCCCGTGTCACAGCAGGTGTGGCACGTAAAAGACCCCTCCCTGCTCAAAGGCCATAAGCGCCGAGCATAGGCCTAAATTTGCAGCCCTTCACCGGCAATGGTGATGTCTCCATACGAGTGAAAGATTCTCGAGCCGGACGTTAAACAGTATTCAATCAATCATAATCAATAACATTGTGCCATAAATGAGTTGATTTCTATTTTTTAATACCACAATTCACTGAAAACAGTCCATTTTCTACAGTATTTTCATAAAATTACCTTGGGTCATTTTATTGTAACTTTTACACCATTAACAACACAAATACCTGTAGTTTCTGTATTCAATGTCTTTTGTTTTTTTTCTTGACAGCCATACATACACAACTGTAAAAACATCACACTCAAGAATTTTGTTCCAATCTAACAAAGGATAATATATGAAAATCAAGTGGTATAAGTTGATATTGAAGCTCGAGTCATCATATTTCGGAAATTGTTGGCCAAATTTTTAAAAATCATAAATGTCCTGATGTTTTGTAATAAATGATTTAGATTTCATATCAGAACAAAAAAAAAAAAAAAAAGTTTAAAATGATTTTTCAACGACATATATAGCATGAAACACAACATTAAGTTGACTATGGGACTACGCTATCAATTAATCAATGTGGCTAGCACACTATAAATCATATGAATTACAGTGTGTACTATATATGTATACATGCATTATTTATCCTTTTTTTAATCATATGAATTTATTTGAACGCATTCACAATTTTGTATACTTGAAGAAATACGCTTTATAAACCAACTAGTGAAATTAGGGCTTTCAATTTCTCATGCATTGCACGCTTGAAAAATACACGGACATTCATTCCCTTTACACTCGGGACTGTAAAGTCAATCTCTTGTCACTTGAGGAACCTTCATTGCTGCAACGTACGTTGTGTTGTGTTCACCGGAGTATGAAAATGTAAAAATATTCCACAAAGCATTTTCCCTTTAATGTATTAATTACCCACCCACTTCAAACTATCCTGCCAAAAATACTTGTAAGTTAAACTTGCCACTAAGAATAAAACATAGGCCCTAATAATTCCCGAGGAAATCTTAATTAAATGAATTAATTAAATTAATTAGATTAATTAAATGAGTTAATTAAATAAATTAACTTCGATCCCGACCCAAATTTCTGTTCTAGTTACATAGATGCGTGTGGGATGTAAATACATAAACAAGATACTGTTAGACATAAATAAATATCATATTTAATAGAAAATGACAGGAAACTGTGTTTTTTGGATAGTTTGCAAGTAAACGAAAACTTTAAAACCTGAAAATGTAGTATTTTCCCGCCATATTTCACAATTTTCACTGAAATTTTTCTGAGCACAATCAAAACTTAAAAAAAAATATATTTAATGAAAATCATTCAACAACATGTCCTTTATTTATTTAATTATGAAACTTTTTTGAAAGTGTTTGCTGTTTCGAAAGCATTTTGAATATGTGATCTTGTCATTTGAAATTATCTTTAAGAATATATGGCATTTTTATAAGTAATTTTGGTCGAAACATGGGTGTTCTATTTTTAGTAGCACAGCTCTGTGAAGGTGCGTCATATGAAAAAAAAAATTCACAGAATGGGTTCTTATAAACAATGATAATATATATATATATATATATATATATATATATAAGTATTAGCTAAATCCCTGACGTTCGACTTATCACCCTCTGCCTGATTTGTATGTGGAACTGTACTTAAATATATGAGACACCCCCCTTATTTTCTACGTGCTGCAGATGTTTATAAGAACTGTTGTGTTTATCAGGATTTCTACTGTTTACGTTTTTGCCGACCAACTGAATGTCTCGACCATAACCAGTCAAACATGTCAACGCCTCGAAAAGCATGAAGAAATAACGGACCATGTTCTTTGTCAAATAAGGTAAAGTGTGTGAAACATACCCCCCTTTTTTATTACGTGACTACTGGTGGTTATACGAGTTCCTGTATGTATCAGGATTTCCACCTTGGTAGCGTTTTTGCTGGTTTGACCAACCGAAAGTTTATATCATAACCGGCCAAACATGTCAACGCTTCGAAAACATGATTGGTCTTAACGGAGATCAGACCATGTCTTAACTTGTCGCAATATTTGCAATTCTATTAATTTGAATTTAACGTCCGAATTCTGAAGTCTAGGGAACTATGCAATTATTTTTCAGTTTGTTTGTATACTGTTTAACGTCCCTCTCGAGAATCTTTCACTCATAAGGAGACGTCACCATTGCCGGTGAAGGGTTGCAAATTTAGGCCTATGCTCGGCGCTTATGGCCTTTGAGTAGGGAGGGATCTTTATCGTGCTACACCTGCTGTGACAAGGGACCTCAGTTTTTACGGTCTCATTCGAAGGATCACCCCATTTAGTCGCCTCTTATGACAAGCAAGGGGTACTGAGGACTTATTCTAGCCCGGATCCCCACGGGCCTATATCTTTCAGTTGTTCCGAAAATCGGATAAAACATTGAACGTAAGTTGATTAATTGATTGATTATTAATAATAATTTTGTTTGTTTTACCTCCCATTAAGATTTTTGTAACGCATATTGACACGTCACCAGCTGTAGGTGAAGTACTACAAATTTAGACCCATGCTTAGCGCTCAGGGTCTTAGTAGTGAGGATTCTTTAACATGCCAACGTCCGCCGCCACACGGGACCTCCGTTTTTTAAGTTATATCCGAAAGATCCGTAATTCTCACTCCTAAATGCCGAGCGTTTGGCGAATGAGTAATCACTACCTATGTTCACATCTTGGGTTCGATGCGGCCGCTGAGGAGGGAGGGATCTTTTACGTGCCACGTGACCTCTGTTTTTGCGGTCTCATCCGAAGGACCGACCCATTTAGTCGCATCTAACGACAAACAAAGGGTACTTTACATCATTTCTGGCGTAGTGGTTATTGAGAGATTTCTAATTCTAAATTCCTCTGTGTAAAAGTTCTGTCCCCTATAGTGGCTCCATCCAAACCCAAGGAAGCATGATTTGAACAAACTTGAATCTACTCTGTGCCAGGAAGTTTATATGTAATAATCAACTTCTCTGACCAATTGGTTCTTGAGATGAAGATTTTGAAAGAAGATTCCCAAAACATTTTCATGTATTGATTGATTCTATGTTCTATCGAGGATTTTCACTCATATTGAGACGTCACCAGTTATAACTGAAGTGCTACAAATTTAGATCTATGCTGAACGCTCAGGGCCGTAGCAGTGAGGTTCTTTAACGTGTCAACGCCCACCGCCACACGGGACCTACGTTTTTAAGGTCATATCCGAAAGACCCGTGATTCTAACTTTTAGATGCCAAGCGTTTTGCGAAGGAGCAAGCACTACCCATGTTTACGGTTGCGGTAGCTCAGTGGTTAGAGCGTTCGCCGTTAGAGGTCGTGAGTTCGAGCCCCGCTCGTGCCATGGCCGCGTCAAACCTAAGACGAAAAGTAGGTAGTGATTACTCCTTCGCCAAACGCTAGGCATTTAGAAGTGAGAATCACGGGTCTTTCGGATATGACCTTCAAAACGGAGGTCTCGTGTCACGGTAGGCGTTGGTACGTTAAAGACCCTCACTGCTACGGCCCTGAGCGCAAAGCATATGTTTAAATTTGTTATACTTCACCTACAGCTGGTGACGTATCAATATGAGTGAAAAATTCTCGACGGAACATAAAACAAACAATCAATCAATCAATCTTAGGTTTGACGCGGCCATGGCACGAGCGGGGCTCGAACTCACGACCATCCGGTTACTAAGCGAACGCTCTACCACTGACCTACCACGACCGCTACTGTTCGCATGTATAACTTGATCACCTATAGTGGCCCCACCATACCCCCAGAAGCCATGATTCTAACAAACTTAAATCTGTTCTGTCTGAAACTTTCTTTTCTGGTCTAGTGGTTATTAAGAAGATTGTAAATGACCCCGCTCTATTTTTGCTTTTTCGTGATTATCTCCACATGACCTTTCCTATGAGTTCGTGGGGATCCGGGTTAGATTACCCTTGCTTGTAGTAAGAGGTAAATAAACGGGAGGGTCCTCCGGAGTAGACCTGAAAAGTCAAGGTCCCGTATCTGGACAGTTGTGGCACGATGAATATTCTTCCTGTCTCAAATGCGGTAAGCGCCCTTCACCTCGGCAATTGTGACGTCTCCGTATGGACGGGGGAAAATCTCGAGCGGGAGGTAAATCAACATATAATCCTTCTTTTGAACAAACTTGAATCTCCTTTACGCAATGAGAATTTATACGGAGTTTGAAATTCGCTCAGTGGTACTCAAGAAGATGAAAATATTAAACGTTTACAAGCGGACGGACGGTGATTAGGAATGCGAAACGCTTACTTGAGCTTTAAGCTCAGGTGAACTGACAAATTTTGGTCAGAAAGCACACGAGAGCCTTCAGCTTAGCCAAAATTAAGACCGTCCAATAATTTGTTGACGGATATTACCGTTTACACCGGTATTTTAAATGCTATATTCAAGTACCACATACAGATATATATGAAATCTGTTATCAAAATAGATATATTTACAATAAATCCCCCAAAGTGGATCACTTTCAGAGACGGTTGTGTCAGGATACATCTCTAGCTGAAGTTCCTCTCAGATCACTTAACATCTGGACTATATAAAGCTGAGGTTCCTCTAAGATCACCTAAAATCTGGACTATACAACACTATCTGAGGTTCCTCACAGATTACCTAAAATCTGGACTATATAAAGCTGTTAGAGATTTTTCACAGATCACTAACATCTGGACAATATTAAACTATCTGAGCTTCCTCACAGATCACTTATTCTGGACTATATAAAGCTGTCTGAGGTTCCTCACTGATCATTATAAAGATCTGACATTTAAAACACTTTCTGAGGTTTCTCACAGGTCATTTAACATCTGAACAATATAAAACCGTCTGAGGTTCCTCACAGATAATTTAACATGCGGAATATATAGCGCTATCTGAGAGTCTGAGGTTCTCGCACATCATTTTATATCTGGATTATATAACGCTGTTCCTCACAAATCATTTAACATTTAAACTAGATATAACACTGTTTAAAGTCCCTCACCAATCATTCAATATCTATCTTGATCAGGGAGATGGGTTAAGCGTTGTCAAAATCAGTATGTAAAAAATGTTCTAAGAATTGATATAGAATATGTCCACATAGCATTTGACCCAAGATGTTTTTGCATTTGCAATTAAGATAGTTATAACATGAGAATTTGTGAAATGCTGACTTTAAACGAGACATTAAAACCCCTGTACTGTACTACACCATAAGATTCACCATCTCTCACTCCCTAAAACCGGCACGTTTTGTGAGATTCTTAATTGCAAGAAATTCATTGCTGTCTCTTCCCCCAAACCTTAACTTTCATCATGAAAAATCTGAACATTCTTTATAGAGAGAAAAGATTTCGTTTCTTTACCCCAAACCCCATCATTGTTAATGTGTTGTATAACTATGTAAAGAGCGTAGAACGATGTCTTTCTATGAAAGATTTTAAGGTCATCATTATAAAGTATTCTTAACGGAAAAGTATTGCTGCGTTTATGATACTTTCCAGTCAAGATGTCTTTACAAAATAACAACCAAACCTAACATCAAAGTATTCGTTAAAGTCTCCTTACGATAATATACTCCTGGTCTGATAACAGAGACATATTGTGTTTCTGCAAAATGATAAAATAAATTCAAATTTTGCTTTACAAAAATGTATATTCTGGTATAATATTCATGAAACAAGGCAATATCAATAACATTCATACAAGAAACTAGAGATCTAAATGTACACAAAATTTATGATACAAAAAAACTGCTTTTCACAAGTCTTGTTATATATCGAGGTCCACATTTTCATTGTCCTCATCACCAGATTGAAAATCAGATTCCAAACAGAAATCTGCTGCTATTCATACTATATTATGGTGCCTAAATCTACAGAATTAGCCTTTTCAGAGTATGGTAGAAGATCACGTTTATCTAAGGTAAACTCCAGGGATTCTGTCTGGGGACACAAGTGAAGAGTTGAAGATTGTGTTGGTGACCTGTTAATGTAAATGTCTCTGGTGGAGAGCTTAAGATTGTGTTGGTGGCCTGTTAACATAAACTTCTTCCCTGATAGCAGTGCTCACATCTACAAAACAAACTAACATCACATGTCTGATTTGATTCAGGAAATGAGCATAGGTTTCTAAATAAGATGTGCTTGTGAAACACTGATGCCCTGTATTGCAGCAAAATAATCCTGGTACCCAAAGAAAGGTCTTGTTATGAATAATACACACGTCAAACATAGCAAGAGGCCCATGGGCCACATCCCTCATCTGAATCACTTCGGTCCTGTCATTGTTCAGCTGTTGTTGTTCTTGAAAGAGTTTTATACCAATCTTTATTCCCATGATTCATTGATTGATTATATATTGTTTTAACATCCTGCTTGAGAATCTTTCATTCATCTGGAGATGTCACCATTGCCGGTGAAGGGCTGTAAAAATTAGGCCTATGCTCTGCGCTTATGGCCTTTGAGCAGGGAGGGATCTTTAATGTGCTAAACCTGCTGTGACACGGGGCCTCAGTTTTTGCAGTCTCATCCGAAGGACCGCCCCATTCAGTCACCTCATACAACAAGCTATGGGTGCTGAGGATCCTAACAACCCGGATCTCCACGGAGCGTGACCCAACCTATCCCCAAAGGATCACAACATAACTGAAAATGAATTATATGCCTCAACACTAATATGACTAACATTACCTTGTTGCTCTGGATCAGACCAAAGGTCACAATGTTATAAATCATGGCTATTGTGGTTTACAGTTGAAACTCAAGGGGCCACATGGGCGTATGACTTTTAAAACTTTACAAGCCAACAATTTAATCCATGGGCCCACATAAAAATTACCAGTAAATAAATTCCCACTTTTTCTGCCAGTAGCTTTTGAAAACAAGATATTCCAAGATTTTCCCTACATATTCCTATATAACACTTTGATCCCCTATTGTGGCCCCATCCCACCCCGGAGTCATCATTTTAACAAACTTAAATCTGCACTACTATGTAAGAAAGCTCGTATGTAAAGAACTAAGCATGGTAATTCTCCATTCCTGCTTACAGATGTGAAGACAGATAAAAGATGATCAGAAAAGCTCGCTTGAACTTTCAGCTCAGATGAGCTAAAAACTCAAGCAAAAAGCAATCAAAAGTTATGGCCAACAGGCAAACCAAAATCTATATGCCCACTAATATGGAAGCATACAATATACATTGCATGAAGGTCACAAACTTTGCAATATTCTAGAAGAGAAATACTTTGGCTATTTCAACTTGAAAATGACTGACTTCTAAGAAAGCAAATTAACTTTGAATTTCAGGACCAGAAATGACAATTATGGGAAGTAGTCCTTTGCTTTCAAGATGACAGATCTGCATTATCTCAATGTAATTACCCAGAGAAAAAATCTTATTCCTCTTCATTCTCGCTGGTCTCCTCTAAATTCGTCGTTGTTTTCCTCTACACCATTATCTTCACCTGTCCCCAAGTTTGATTTAGGATCATCCTCGTCATCAGGGTCAGATTCCTTGCTGCTATCCTCAGAGTTCAGAAAAAATCTTATTCCTCTTCATTCTCGCTGGTCTCCTCTAAATTCGTCGTTGTTTTCCTCTACACCATTATCTTCACCTGTCCCCAAGTTTGATTTAGGATCATCCTCGTCATCAGGGTCAGATTCCTTGCTGCTATCCTCAGAGTTCAGTTCCCCACTGTATTCTTCAGACTCAGATGCTTCACTGATTTCCAGCTCTGTTCCTGATTCCTGAACCTCCTCAATACTTGAAGCTTCTGTTATCCAATCATCACTGTCTGGATGATCTGAAATTGTAATAGAGAAAAGGAAGATCCTAAATCGTAAGAGGGCTCAAAAACTAACTCATGTCCATCAGTTCGTGACTGATAAAAATCATGGCAGACATACTGTTTACCTATCAGTCCAAATCTGTACATACAGATCTATTTCAAAATCAAAAAGTGTTTATAATAAAATTAGTTTCTGATTAATACATAAATGTCTTGCATTGTTTCTACCTCAATTTTCAGTTTATGTGGCAGACTAAATAATTTCTCTGCGGATTGATAAAAATTGTTGTCAATCAGTATGGCTTGACTGGCAGACTGAAATGTTCATTTCAAGCCCTGTGAAAGATAATCATGTCAATGGAAATCATTTACAGAGAATGCACAATATGTTGCCGTCCTCAATTTTGTGTCATCACAAAGAATAGGTAGAAAATTTAATGTTTCTGATTGTTATTCTAGGGCTTCAAATTAGAGAGAAATACTCGCAAAACGTGAATAAATTTGAAAAATAGTGAGTGAAAATAATGGACACTCAGAAATCTTATGAAGCGGTGATTTAGAAACCATGATCGTCTCGTATCCGCCTTTTTTTTATACAATGATGCATGTTTGCATTTCTTGAACTTGTTCTCAGATTCATACAAACTTTTACATGTACAACAGATTTCAACAACTGTTTCTATCCATCTTTTGGGGGCCTCCATGGCTGAGTGGTTAGAGCATCACGCTCAAAATCACAAGGCCTCTCACCTCTAGCCGGCGCGGGTTCGAATCGTGCTTGCGCCGATATATGTGAGAAAGTTTGCCAGTTTACTTTCGGAAGGTCGGTGGTCTCTTCCCGGGTACATTGTATCTGGGTTCTCTCCTCCACCAATAAAAACTGGACACCACCAGGTAACTGAAAAATTGTTGAGTGTGGTGTAAAAAAAAAATAAAAAAAAATATTCATCTTTTATAATCATTTAGAAATTCAGAATCAAATAAATATTCTAGAGGTCAGACATCACATTATGATCACAAATACAAACAAATTGCTAACTGGCCTTGATTGTTATTGAATTCTATGTCAGTTAAACAACTTCTGAAAAACCACTGACAAATGATATGGATGTACAATTTTAATCATTGATTACATAAAACATGCGTCCCTTGTGTGATTTTCTAAAGATCAGGGTAAGGATGAAGTATTAAAATTAATAATCAAAATCACAATATAAATGTTAGTAATAAAATTCACAATATAAAGCAGTGTACATATTTATTTTTCAGATTTTTTCCCTCTGATTTCTGAAACAAACAAGCAATATTAAAATTGTAAATTCTATTGCTGACTTTCATCTCATTATCTATGCAACATACAAAAAGATAGACACTTTCAGGGTTCTCATTAAGGCCCACACCAGGCAATTTCTTGTTCCCTACAGTAAGTAAAAACATTGCCTACTTTCTATAGCCAAGACAAAAAGGTCATGCCATATTAATGAAATCTGATGTCATGGTTCAGTGTGCAGTTAGCAATTAAGCTATTCTAAAAATACACACTGGTCTGAAATTTTGGCGGCTGCTGCAAATGCTTTATTACAGATAGTAAAAAAAAAAAAGCATTTTACTGATCTGACTGGATAAATCAATGTGGATGTCAAACCTGATTTTAAAAAGACAAGTCATTACAAACCTTTTAACTGATGGAACAGTAAAACAAAAATATATCAATAATTTTGTCAATGACATTTTTCCTGCTGGAATAATTTTAATGAATTGAGTAGCAATTCCCAACAAACTATAATTTTATTTTGGCCTAAATTTGATCTATCAGCTACTACCAACCAAAAGTAGTATTGAATTATATTGGAATGCTAAAATTTAATGAATTTATGAATTGATTCTTGCCCCCTACCCCCATGCATAAGTTAGGATTTAGATTCCAACCCCCCCCCCCCCCCCCCCCCCCCGAATGATACTCTGTGTCTGATTTTATCAGTACTGTTACATGCTTTCATCATGTTTCATTTCAAGGTGTGTGTTCTTTGCAGATTACTTTTGAAATTCTCAGTATCATATTCTTACTCAGATTAATACTAAACATTAAGTATGGCAAACACCCCCTTCCCCATCCCTCTAGTTTGATTAAATGTACATTCTAAATAGTGTTCTCTATTAAATTGAAGAAAGTAAACCTTGTTATTATTACAGATATGATACAGCCTGTTAAAACTCAGCATAAAGAGTTTGATACTGTATGCTTCAGTTATACTTTGTTTTTACTATTTATCAGAATCTTATGACCGCATCAATGAGAATGCCCCCCCCCCCCCCCCCCAACTTCCAGTGTAGGGGCACTAACTGCTAAACTGTAGGCCATTACATTATTTATTTTTTATTGGGAATAAATTAACTTTTTAATTCACAGTGAAGTGAATATACAATGGAAAAGATATAAACTCTGAGAATTTTTAATACTTGTACTTTATAATCAAATTAGATCAACATTCATTCTATTTAATTTCAGGGGAGGGGGGTTGGAGAGGTATTAATGAGTTTTTTGGTCAGAATTGAACTTTTGATCTTGCCCCTAAGTTCATAACAAGCTATTCAACACAGAGACTGCTGTAATGTACATACTCAGTGTCAAACCAGTACACAATGTAGATTTTATCCACACCTGCTCCAGAAACAGACAGGATATCACAGTTACAGAAACAGACAACCTGCCACAGTTACAGAAACAGACAACATCACCCCATCACAGAAACATACAACAGTCCACCAACCAAAGCTGTGTCAATATCACTGATATTTACAAAGTAAAAACATTAAGTAAAAGAAACCAAAAAATAAAAGTGTAAATTTTAAACTAGCAATGATCAATGTTCTATAGATCTCAACAAGTAATAATTCCAACAGGGGAAAAACTGCATTAAATTCACATTCTGCAAAATAAACAAACTGCATATTGTTTTTAGACTTGTATTCCTCTTACAAAACCCTGATAGTTAATTCCCCTGAACTCCCTTAAAATGAAAGAAAACCCTTTTAGTGCAAGTATGTGTAACAACAAAGAAGCATGTTTAAATGCACTAATGAAGACATTAAATTTTACATCTAAAATATGTCGAACTAACTAGAAAGCTTCAAACACCTATCATGAAAATAGCATCCATTTGTAGATTAAAAAAATAAATTAAAATTAAAAAAAAAAAAAAAAAAAAGTTATCCCCTATGCCTGTAAAATTCTGGAAATTCTTTAGAAAACATTTTCAGAAATTGCTGAGAAAACATCAACTGAAGTTGAAAAATTAACATTTATGTGACCATTTTGAAAATTTTTATCTTACCATTTTATTTGTCATTTTCAATTACCCCTACACACCAAATTTTATAGTTAGTTTGAACATTTTCCAAGATCCACTCTGGACAAGTTGTAATCATAATAATAGTTAACTGAGCATAAATCTTAAAAAACTGTTAGTGTTCATTCTTTAACATTTGTTCAATTCAATCATTAGTATAACTATTTAAATGAAAACTAAATATCACTGCTGACAGCATCTAACTAAACCTGCATTTTAATTACAAATCACACTACCTTTATAATTACAACCCACATTCTACTTAGAACTAATCATTACCTCCAATTAAAACCTACATTCTAATTAGAACTAAACACTCCCTGTAACAGTGTCTAATTAAAACCACAACCCCTGACTAAAACTCACACTGTACTTAAGACATTTATAACTACCTCTTTAATTAACACCCACATTTGAATTAGGACTAAACTAACTTTATAATTATAACCCACTTTCTAATTCAAACTAAACACTACCTCTAATTATAACACACAGAGTAAGTAAAACTAATCACTACCACTTATTACAACTCACAGTCTAGTTAAAACTACATACGATCTATAATTATAATCCACAGTCTAATTAAAACTACATACTACCTCTAATTATAATCCGAATTCATAGTCTAATTAAAACTACATACTACCTATAATTATGATTCACAGTCTAATTAAAACTACATACCACCTATAATTATAATCCACTCTAATGAAAACTACATACTACTTCTAATTATAACCCACAGTCTAATTAAATCTACCTACTACCTATAATTAATGACCACAGTCCAATTAAATCTACATACTATCTATAATTACAACCCACAGTCTAATTAAAACTACCTACTACCTATAATCATTGACCACATTCTAGTAAAAAATAAATACTACCTTTAATTATAACTCACACTGTAATTAAAATTAATCGCTACCTCTTATTACAATCCACAGTCTAATTAAAACTACATATTACCTCTAATTACAGACCACATTACAATAAAAAATAAATACTACCTTTAATTATAACCCACACTGTAATTAAATCTAATCCTTAGCACTAATCATAATTCACATTGAAATTATAAACTAATCATTAACCCTAATTATAATCCACAGTCTAATTAAATCTACATACTACCTATAATTATAACCCACAGTCTAATTAAATCTACATACTACCTATAATTATAACCCACAGTCTAATAAATCTACATACTACCTATAATTATAACCCACAGTCTAATTAAATCTACATACTACCTATAATAATAACCCAGTCTAATTAAATCTACATACTACCTATAATAATAACCCACAGTCTAATTAAATCTACATACTACCTATAATAATAACCCACAGTCTAATTAAATCTACATACTACCTATAATTATAACCCACAGTCTAATTAAATCTACATACTACCTATAATAATAACACAGTCTAATTAAATCTACATACTACTTATAATTATAACCCACAGTCTAATTAAATCTACATACTACCTATAATAATAACCCACTCTAATGAAAACTACATACTACTTCTAATTATAACCCACAGTCTAATTGAATCTACCTACTACCTATAATTAATGACCACAGTCCAATTAAATCTACATACTATCTATAATTACAACCCACAGTCTAATTAAAACTACCTACTACCTATAATTATTGACCACATTCTAGTAAAAAATATATACTACCTTTAATTATAACTCACACTGTAATTAAAATTAATCGCTACCTCTTATTACAATCCACAGTCTAATTAAAACTACATATTACCTCTAATTACAGACCACATTACAATAAAAAATAAATACTACCTTTAATTATAACCCACACTGTAATTAAATCTAATCTTTAGCACTAATCATAATTCACATTGAAATCAAAACTAATCATTAACCCTAATTATAATCCACAGTCTAATTAAATCTACATACTACCTATAATTATAACCCACAGTCTAATTAAATCTACATACTACCTATAATTATAACCCACAGTCTAATAAATCTACATACTACCTATAATTATAACACAGTCTAATTAAATCTACATACTACTTATAATTATAACCCACAGTCTAATTAAATCTACATACTACCTATAATAATAACCCACAGTCTAATTAAATCTACATACTACCTATAATAATAACCCAGTCTAATTAAATCTACATACTACTTATCATTCTAACCCAAAATCTAATTAAAACAACATATTATCTATAATTATCATCCACTCTAATTAAATCTATATACCTCTAATTATAACCCACAGTCTAATTAAAACAACATACTACAACAAACTACAGTACTACTAGTACTTACCAGTCAGAGAGTACTTCCTCTGTATATATCTATATACAGACACTGTGTTGTTGTCCCATGATGTGAGCCAGAGAAGGTGAGTTTTATCATCATAGTTCAGGCTGTATGGTCCGTATCCCCCGTGTTGTAATGTCAGTAACACAGACAGGAAGTGACCGTCCTTGTCCATCATCTGTACTGTGTGGGTGTTATAATCACACACCAGGATGTGTGACAGCGCGTCTGTACAGATTCCACGTGGCCATAGTAATGATCCTGATGGAGGTCCTGTGTAGGAGAATCGATGTCTTCCCCCGCGCTCTGTCACCACTACACGTAACGCGTCACACACAATAATATCACCGTTCTTATTCTCTGTGATACAACTAGGATACCTATACAACGTGTGACGTCTGTTGTCGTGTTGTATGGTCAGGATGTGTTGTAATGTACTGTTGTACAGGGTTACCTTGCCTGTCTTTGTATCATTGTTATACATCCCGACCATCAGATCTCCTGTGGTGGGGGAGCAGTACACACAGCGTGGTGTCCATGGTGATGGTGTCTGTAACAGTGTGGTGATTTTTTTATTGTCTGTAGACAGTTTGTTGATGTTATATTCACTGTCTATATAAATCAGTTCACCACAACTGTTCACTGTGTGTTTTCCTGTAAACCATACTGATGATATATCTGTCACACGGTGTATAGTGACTCCTGTTGTGTCTGTCAAGATGAGATTGTTATAATCACTGACCCAGACCCGGTCTGACATCACACGAGATATGTGATACACACGCCTAACACCTGTCACACAGAAAGACGCGTGTTTTACAGGTGTGGACATCAGTTTCACACACTCGTCTATTCCTACTTGTCGTTTTCCTGTTGTCATTTGGATTTCTGGGATTCTCCTCAATAACGGACTGACATCCTCCATGTTGAATCCCTCAGTCAGGGACAGCAGCAGGTGTTGTGGAAGATTAGGGGTGTCCTTTATCTGGGGGACAGGACTGGTCTTTATAAACAAGAGGAATTGTACCGCTCTGTTTGCTGATTGTTCATATCTGTCTTCATAGTTCTGTATGTGGGTCAGGTGTCTGTTCATTTTTCTCTTCTGTTGTTGTATTCTATCAATCAGTAAACCTCGGTATTTTGTTTTAACATCACATACCACAGTGTCAATCAGATCCTTCAGTCTCTGGGCTTTTGTTGACATCATCTGTGATTGACGGTGACACATTTGTGGGGGACAGGTTTTGATATCAGTTTGGATCCCTGCCAGGAGAACATGACAGTTATAGAGAGTCTCACTTCTGATGTTGGCAATGATTTCTCTGTGTTGTCGTCGCTTCGTTTCATACGCTGTTCTAATGTCCAGTATTTGGTGTTTTCTGTGTTCTAAACATCGGAAACAGACAGAAAGTTCACACGACTGACAGAACTTTTCGTAGATCCTGTCTGGATGTCTGACACAGATCTCTTGTCTGGGGATGAAGTTAAACTTCTCACGGTAAATCACGACATCATGGTACACCGTATTTAAATCAATAACATGTCTCTCCTTACACTGTAAACACAGATCACGTTTACATGTGTTACAGTAAAATTCAGTGTCCCCCTGACATTGAGAACATGTTCGTACTTTTAGCTGAGTGCTGAGTCCTGGTATGTCCATGATGTGGAGGGTCTGGGTCTCTAGGAACTCTGTAGAAATTAAACACACAGTATTAGACTAAAGCATGTACATGTAAAATATAGGAAGCATTAAAATTGGATTTTTTTATATTCCAAGCTGTACATCATTTAAATATCAACATAAAATAATTAATACATTCAATTGATCTACATAATTCATAGGTTGACCTTCTTTTGATAAGTAAATCTCCTGAATGTTAAGGCCAAAAATATAAATTGTTCTGTTTCCACTATTTAGGGTAGGTCAGTAGGAAATTAAGCATATATTTTCTTCTAGAACTTCATTCTAAGACAAGGACACATTCTGAATTCTAATCACAATCTCCATTAAATTCATAGATAATATATCAAAACACTGAAAACAATGCCTCATTTTTTACTATCAATGCAACTGTTAATTACCAGCGTCATCTCCAAAATAATGCCCTCTCCCCCCCAATAATCTCCATTGTTTAAAATAATTTTAAGGTGAAGATATAATTTTAGAGTTTGTCGGTTTAGGGGGAAAGAAAGCAATGATTACTTTAGGCCTAATCAAACATATGTACGCCCTTGTCAATAGAATTATGATATTCTACACGAATACTGGAATCAGGTAGTCTGTCCATCTGACTGTAGACGCAATGGTTTCCGGGCTCTAAACTATGATCCTTTTCAAATTAAGTCAACATGCCATACATACAGCCTCCCTATGGGATGAAGATTATCCCTATTGATTTTGGGGTCAAAAGTCAAGTGTACTGGACATTGAAATAGCAAAATGGTTTCCAGACTCTTTACGTGTCATCCTTTTTACCAATAATCACCATATCATACACATGAACTACCCATTAGATGAACATGATACCCATCACTTTTGGGATCATAAGGTCAAAGGTCAATTATACAGGACATTGAAATGGCAATATGGTTTCCAGGCTCTTACTCCTCCTTTTCACCTATAGTCACCATATCATACATATGGACTACCTATGGGATGAAAATGATCTATACAGATTTTGAGGTCAACAGGTCAAAGAAACAAAATTAATGAGTGGATAATATGTTCTCATGTCCAGTCTAAACTAGTGACCTCACATTCAATAGAGATCATCTCTGCTTAGGATGTACAAATTTAACAAATTTGATTTCTGTCAAGTAAAGGGTTTCTAAGAAATTGAGAAGACAATATCTTAGTATGAGAGACCTAAAACTGCATGGAGAAAAACAATGGAAAAGGAGAGAACAGATGGTTTTCTTGGGCTGAGGTGAGAGTTGTGGCTACAGACAGAGATGGTGGGAGATGTTCTGTGGATACTTTTTGTGCCACAATGCTTAAAATGGATAGAAAAGTAAGAAAAAACATGTCTTACTATGTCCAGTTTGATCTCCGACCTTGTGACCTTAAAATCTATAGGTGAAATGTACTTCTTAGGGAGAAGCAGTTACCAAATTCTACATCTGTGATAAAAAGGATTTTCAGTTGAGCTGACAATATTTTTCTATGTCCACAGTAGACTGCCTTTCACCAACTTAGTTTAAAATCAATAAGATTGATTGATAATATATTGTTTAACATCCCGCTCGAGAATATTTCACTCATATGGAGACATCACCACTGCTGGTGAAGGACTGCAAAATTTAAGCCTATGCTCGGTGCTTAAGGCCTTTGAGCAGGGAGGGATCTTTTTCGTGCCACACCTGCTGTGACACGGTACCTCGCTTTTTGTGGTCTCATCTTAAGAACTGCCCCATTTAGTCGCCTCTTACGACAAGCAAGGGGGTACTGAGGATCTATTCTAATAACCCCGATCCACACAGGGTAAAATCAATGAGGGTCATCAACTCTTAGAGAAAACCTGTACTGGTGTGTGACAAACAAAGGGTTTGATAATGAGCAGACAACATCATGTCTAAAAAACAAGAGGCTTACAGGCCTTATCAGTCAAAACCACTACCCCGAGATAATGAAATTTACAAGTTTGGTACAGGGTTCCTTCCAAATACATGTCTAGTTTCAATGTAATATTCATAGCATTAACGAATATGCTTTTTAAATGTTTCAAGCAAATTTTATATGCCAAGTTTAGCCCCATCCTGGAATCAGAACCTCTACCCAGGGGATCATGAAATGGTAGAAGCCTTTCTGCTCTACATGACTAAGAATTTAGTTTTCAATGCAGATGTGGCATTGTATTGAAGGAGATTTTTGAATACTGGTTAATTTTTAGCATTTTCTGTTCTGTACCCTTAGACTCTAAGCCCTATGGGTACACGACTCCAGAAATTTACAATTAATGTCCTCTTTCTCACAAAGATGTTTCATAATATAATTGAAAAAAAAAGAAAAGAAAAAACAAGGATTTGCTCAATTGTTAATGCACGACGTCGGATGCACACCAATAGCAATAGGTCACCTGGATGACTCAGGTGACTTAAAAAATGTCTTTGGACAACAACAGTTTAGTTTGATCTTTGAACGATACATTGCCTGTGGCTTCAGGCAACAGATCCATTTTTGAATCAAACAAAACAGATGTCATTCTCGGACATAGTCAATAAATGTATAATTGTATATCTTCCATTAAATATTAAGAAATATTTAGGTACAAAATAATATGCAAACCTATATATACCGTGACTTTTCTATTGTCGTAACCTTTGTCAAACCAGGAACTGAGATTTCAATGAACGTTGAATTCCCTCTACTTAAGGATACTCTGTGTGATCAAAACTGATGCTGCAGGAAGAAATTTCAAAACAGTTACAAAGGATGACAAACAGACAAGAGACAAATTTCATATCAATATGTTCATGTGAATGTTCAACTCGTAGAGTCAATACACTTTGAACCTAGATACAATATTAATTTTGCGCAAAATGAACAAGTTAAATGTATTTGTGAAACTCTATGCTCCCAAGTATGGCTACATTCAATGTTTGTATATGACACTAATCTTTTGGTACACGGCCTTCAATAGTCAGGGAATAGTAGGGCTGGAAAAGGACATTGATGCTAAAACTCCTTCAATACAAGGCTTACAACATATCAATCAACTCTTGTAAGTATATAAGGCCATATAAAATGTCTGGAATTCAGGCCCTCAAGTGCATGCTCAAATGGTGCTGTGTGGCTAACTTTATTGCCGTTTTAATAAAAAATCCCAGTGTGATGTGGTGTTATTACAGAAAAACTTCAGTTTGGATCTAATTTTAGAATTTTTATACTTTGTCTGAGAAACGTTTGAAAGGCAGGACTGATAAATGCTAAGCATTTCGGTACATAGATCTAAGTTACAAGTTGTCAAAATGGCGACAATCTTTTCTCTGGTATCTGTTCAAATACGTCAAGGGCTAGTTCTACAACTGTTTTTCCCTTGAATATCGTTGTGGGGTTTTTAGATTCGTGTAGAATACCATAATTCTATTGAAAATAACAAAGAATATCTCTTGAATCTCCATCAATACTATTGTGGATGCAAGCCACATGACATCACTGGAGAATATATATATATAAGATACTGTCTCTACTGGGGAAGATTTTTCACAGTGAAATCCGACTTGCAAGCATTACAGAGCTGTTTTTTAGTTTTGGGTGTTTATACGATTCTTTTTCTTGCACTTCTGACAAAAACGTATTTAATACATTACATCCAGAGCCTACAAAGCCTTTACCAGCAGCCCCAAGAAAAAACAATGCAATGTAGCTACCAATCAAACAGCTAAGAAATAAGCGATCGATAAATCTTCAGCGAGTTGTTATTTTATGTACACCAGTCTTGGTATATGTTTGTCATCATGTTTAAAAAATTAAAAAAGCCTTTAACATTATTCTTATTCCCAATGAAAAAAACCTGCATCAAATATTGGAAAAACTGGCCTGAGAACACAACCTTGACAACCCAAGTTGTCACTATATTTTCTTATTTTCACATGGGTGGGGGATTAGATCCTCGAAAGAAATTATAAAAATGCCTTGCAAAATGAACCAGATGAAATCACGTCATATCGACTGACAAGTGGATCGACATATGTGAATTGCTTACATATTTTAATGTGTCAGTTTTAATTGGTGATGATGCTTCATGCTTTGATACATTATAATATTACTCAAAATTGTTATAAAATTGTAAATCATATTGCATGTTCTGGTACACGACGTATTTGGAGCAATGTCAGATCTTACTTTATCTCGGTGCGACATTAAGACATATACTACCTACACAAATCTTGTGTTCTGAAAATTTGTTGAAAATCCAACCTTGTGTTTTCAAATATTTTGATAAATAAAGTACATGCTCCAGTTTTAGGAAGATCCTTCACGACTGACACTTTGTTGGGATGTTACTAAGCAAATCTTTCTGCAGTGCAGGTAATTTCTATAATTTATCAATGTTTCTACCAGCTTTGCCGAAGGGACTATTTAGTTTACCCTCAGTCTGTCTGTCCGCTATTCTGAATCAGTTTTCTGGACTTTTCCCCACACTGAATGAAGATATTCAACGGAAATTTTTATATGACTTTGTCTTGAGCAGTTACAAATCACCTTTGAATTTCATTTATATGCTTGACCTACTTCTGACTGAATTATGCCCCTTGATGTATGCTTGAGGCTTTCTGGACTTTTTCTACATTGGATGAAGGTATTCAATTGAAATTTGATATGTGGCTTTGTCTTGGACAATTACAAACCAAGTTGGAGTTTTACTATGCTTGACCTACTGAATTATGCCCCTTGATGAATTGCAAGATCAGTTTTCCAAACCTTTCTCCACATTGGATGGAGATAGGGCACTTTGTATTGCCTACAATATACTCAGAATACTTGTGGTAAACTACATCTTCTACAGTGCAAGTTTGTCTTTTAGTATTAAATCATAAGGAATGAAGCTAATTTTGACCCAAGTTATACAATATAATCTAATTTGGTGCAGTTTAAGCTTCATATAATCAGCTTCATGGATTATAATGCACACACTACTCCAAGTTACATTATATCGTATAACATAGGTTAAAAATAGCTTATTCCTTAATCAATATAAGGTTAAAGCGAGTAGCAGACAGACAGCCCAAAAACTGATGCATTAAAATCCACAGACACAATGCTGTGTAGGTGTATATAGGAACCATTACCACTTTGATATCAACCTTCTTTTTTCAATGATGCAGGATCTCATGAGAGTTTAGTGTGAACCTGAAAAAATCAAGAACAAAACATGAACAGAATGAGCTTCACATCATGTGATCAATGATCACATCTCTGTTTATATGCCATCTTTGACAACAGTACTATTTTATAATGTTTTCTTATTACAAAGCTGTACACTAGATGTAAAGTGGGAGGGATGGACAGAAGTTGAATGTGTAGACAGACAGTGATTCTTATAGACCAACTAAACCTTATCTGCTGGGGCTAATATTCTGAACTTCATTTTGTTTGATAGAGATATTCAGGGGTAAAAAATAGATTTTCAAGAATATAAAGTTTTATCTTGATAACAGGTGTTTATGAGTGTACAAGAATATTATTGAAGAATTACTGCATATTTAATATACAACCCAAACAGCCCTGTCTTAATACCCATGTCCCTGACCCAAGACTATGAATGGTGAAGACTTTACTCCTCATTGTCACTATTAACGATCATGGTAGCTTGGTGGGAGAACATTCTCTTTGTGACCAGGAGGCCAGATTGTGACAGGGAGGTTGTGAGGTTCAGCCCCATTCGTGTCATGGTCACTCAAACCAAAGATGTAACGATAGGCAGTGATAGCTCTTTTTCAAACACTCTTAAGTAGTAACAGTTACAGGTTATTTGGATATGACTTCAAAAAATGGAGGTGCTGTGTCATGAAAGCTGTCAGCATGTTACAGAATCCTCATTGACACAGTCCACTTCATGTACTGCTGGTGATGTCAAAGTAACTGTATGAATGAAAATTGTTCAAAATGATGTAAAGCAAACAAACAAAACAAAACAGTATCACTATCTGACATGTTTGATGCTAAGGAGTAAACAAGAGATTTTAAATAAAATAATGCACTTGAAAAATTAGAGAAAAGTATCGCTAGGTCCAAGGTCTACAGATCTATAATAGCTAGAGATTATTTTTGTGAAAAACAAATGTCTCCCCAAATTGAAATGCACCAAATTAAATCTCCTCCCCTTATGTACTACATGGTATGGAGGAGAAAGCATGAGCAGGAACATGGACATTATGAACTTTGATAAGCCATATAACAGAAGTGTTCATAAGTTATTTTACACCCTCCACCCCTCCTACATTCACTGTAACATTTAGGAAAATAATTGGATCTTCCCATCCTGACAATGTGCACATCTACAAATGGAAATAAAGCATTTAACAAAGTTTAAAGTCTATCCAATGAGCCATATAGCAGGATAGTTTGTAACAGATGGACAAACAGACTGACGGACAAAAGTACAAAGCAATATGTCTCCCCCTGGAAGAGGGGAGACATAATTCACCTGTTCTGCACATCAAAGCTTAATCCTAAGGCTACTGACAAATGAGTAGATGTTACAGGGGTTTCTCATTTAAAATCAGTACTTTATAAATTCTATGATCCTTAAAATATTCTATTCTATGCTGTTCTTGCATACTAATTTAGTCAATGGATTACTCTGTTTACCCGATTAAAATGCAAGGCTCATGGTGGGTGTGAACAGTCACCAGGATGCTTAATCCATCTAGGCACCTGATAACCCTCTGGTATGTCCAGGGGTGCATGTTTACCCTAACACTTGATTTTTTATTCTTTATAGAATTTATTTTTACTTCATTCAGCAGCAGTACAAAACAAGATGAGCTTTGGCCCCATCATAGCACTTAACCACCTACCCTGGGGATCAAGAATTTTACAATATTGGCTAAAGGTCACCTGCTCCATTTAAATATCCAGTTTCAATTTTGTATCACTATTCAATACTATTAAAGAAGATGTTATTTAAATGCTTTGCACAAACACTACAGATGCCAACTGGGTTCCATCTTTTGGAGGGGGAGACTGCTTTTAGAGAACAAATGGTTTTAAATGTGAGCAGAACACTTTGGTATGGGTTGGAATGCTTAGGACTGGAAACAGTAAGCTTTATGGTTTGAATGCTTTGATGTGGGAAAGGAGTGGTTTTTGTCAGGTACAGTAATGGAATGGTTCGAATGGTGTAGTAGTATGCTTCAGGGTCTATACAATGTTTAAGTTTGAGGTAATGTGGGGGGATGAACAATGTTCGAGTCTGAGTCAATGTGGAGTGGTGTACAATGTATTTTTACTGTTGGTCAAAAACACTGCACACTGTACACACATATCTATAATCCCAAATTACATTTTCAAAATGTCAAAACATGACTGTCATAATGAGTGAAGACAGCACTGTTTGAAATTTTCTAAATCCAAGGGACATGACTCTGCCAAAATACTTTTACTTTACCCAAATACAACTTGACCTGTGTTTTTCGGTGACACATCTATATCTTGAATACTAATTCAGAATGTCCATGTATGACTAAAGTAACCAAAGTAACAACATAGGTCGTGAATTTTTTTTCCATCAAACACTAACAATGACATGTGAAAATCAAATGCTTTTGGATGTGACCATAAAACTGAGGTTGTAGGTCACAGAAGGAGGTAGCATGATAAAATCCCTCACTACCATGACCTTCAGTGTCTTATGTAGATCAAATTTATGTGACACTTAACCTAAAGTTCCTTAAATGTACTATCTATGTCCCCCTTGTCCCAAATATGCTATATGTTACTTTCCTGTAATTAGCCAACCCACATTACTTTTGGGTTATAATGGACTTCCATATATATGCTTTTTCTACCTTCGCGACGGAAGAGCTATCTTGTGTGATTCAATGGCGGGAAGCCTGTGTTTATGTGTGTGACTGGGTGACAATTGAGGTAATTGTGCATACTTTTCATGGTAGCAGAGCGCAGAAATAGAAGGAAAACATAGCCAGTAACTTCAAGAACCCCCCAGTCTTTGATCAAAAGTTGGAAAAATGAAATAGCGGTATGGCAACTTGTAACAGAACTGAAAAAGGAAAAACAAGCATTGGCTGTTTCTTTGTCATTGTCTGGAAATACAAGAGAAACTGCAATGGAAGTTCCAGCGGAGGATTTAGGAAAAGACGGTATGAAAAAATTGATAACGCAATTGGACAAAGTTTTTCTCAGAGATGATAAAGATAAGGCATACGAGGCCTATAAGAACTTTGATATATTTAGGAAAACAGAGAATATGGCAATGTCTGAATACATTTTAGACTTTGACAAACGATACAATAAAGCAAAAAAGTATGATATGGCTCTTCCTGAGGCTGTACTTGCGTTCAAAATATTAGACAATGCAGGACTTTCGGTACAAGAAAAACAATTAGCTTTGACCGCATGCAGTAACCTTCAATACAAAGCTATGAAGTCGGCACTTCAGAGGATATTCGGCGAAGGCAGTAGCTGTAGCTCAGGTGTGAAAACTGAACCCCAAACAATTACTGTTAAGTAGGAGCCTGTTTTCTTCACACAAAACAAGAAAATGAAAAGTAACCAAAGAGGTACAAATCCACTGAACAGGTTTGGAAAAAGAACTAAATGTGCTATTTGTCAAAGTGTTTTTCATTGGGCAAAAGACTGTCCGGAGAAAAGAAACGCAGTTCAAATGACCGAATGTGAGAATAGCGAAGTAGAGGATTGTAATGTAACTCTTCTCACCAAAGAACAACCATCAACAAATGAGATTTTTGTTTTGGAGTCCTTAAGATCTGCAGTAATTGACACCGCCTGTACTCGTACTGTTTGTGGGGAGAAATGGTTCAACTTGTTTTGTAAGGATTTGAATGAAAAAGTACCAACTTATGATAGTCATCGAGCTTTCAAGTTTGGAGATGGCAACCTAGTGTACTCATTCAAGCGTGCGACCATTCCAGCCATTATTGGAAAGAAAAAGTGTAACATTGAAACAGAAATTGTGAAATTGGCCATTCCACTACTTCTGAGTAAGTCCTCTTTGAAAAAAGCAGAAACAGTTCTTGACTTGAAAAATGATAGAGCTACAATGTTTAATCAGCCCATCAATCTGGAATTTACTTCAAGTGGACATTATTGTGTGAACATCATGAATGATCAACCTTCAAGTGATGAAATATCTGAGGAAGAAATTCTTGAAGTCAAAGAGAATATGAGTAAAGAGGAAAAGAAGAAGATTGCAATTAAACTTCACAAACAGTTTGGGCATGCAACGTATGATAGACTTGCTCAGTTGTTGAGAAGTGCAGGAACAGCCGATGAGGAAACTCTGGATATACTTCGCATGGTCTGTGCAAGTTGTGAAACATGTATTCAGTACAAGAGGCCAGTGCCTAAGCCTATTGTTGGATTACCGTTAGCGACAGACTTCAATCAAACTGTAGCCGTAGACTTGCACGAATTAGAACCAGGTTTATGGTACCTACATATTATTGATGAATTTACACGTTTCAGTGCTGGGAGCATCATGAGATCAAAGAAGGCATCTGAATTTGTGAGGAAGTTTTTGGAGTGTTGAATCTCAAAGTATGGATCACCTAAATGCTTGTACAGTGATAAAGGTGGCGAGTTCAACAATGAAGAAGTTCGTGATATGGCTGAAAACTTCAATATTGAAGTGAAAACAACAGCTGCATACAGCCCTTGGAGTAATGGCTTACTCGAATGGCATAATAGAACACTTACAGAAATTCTTCTCAAAATTAGAGCAGAAAATGACTGTGATTGGGAAACCGCACTAAATTGGGGACTGATGGCCAAAAATGCTTTGCACAGTGTTCATGGATTTAGCCCATACCAGCTGGTATATGGACGTAACCCCAATCTTCCAAATGTTATGACCAACAGACCTCCAGCTTTGGAGGGAACTACAATGAGTGCTTTGGTAGGGAAACATAATGAAGCACTTCACTCTTCCAGAATTGCTTTCACGAAAGCGGAGTGCTCTGAAAGAATAAGAAGAGCTTTAAGTAAACAGATACGTCAAAGCGGCATTCAGTACAGCAATGGTGATCATGTTTACTACAAGCGTCCAGATAGTGAAAAGTGGAAAGGACCTGGTGTGGTGATAGGACAGGATGGTCCAGTGATATTTGTTAGACATGGAGGACTATGTGTCAGAGTACATCAGTGTCGAATAACAAGAACAAATCCCACGGAGGAAAATACGCCACCTCAAGAAAAGAAAACAATCAAGAATGAAGAAATGATTAAGAATGAGAAAGTGAGAGAACTTCAAGTGGCAAATGATGATGAAGAGGAAAACAATGATAAGTCTGATGGTGAAGTTGAAAACCCTGAGCATCAAATCGATGAACCAGTAGTTGTTATCAGAACCAGCGGAGGTGTAAGTCTGAAGAAAGGACAAGTTGTCAAGTATAAAGATATACAGAGTGGAGAGAATTGCACTGCAAAAGTAATCGGACGAGCTGGGAAGGCAACAGGAAACAATCGAGACTGGTACAACTTGAGTTATTTGGAGCCAGAATCTCTAAAGGGGGCAGAAATCTCGGTGGATATGAGTCAAGTTCAAGATCTGGAGAGCAACGATGTTATGGTTTTAACGGATGTGTCATTTGAACAAGCCAAGCAGAAAGAACTTCTATCATGGAAAATCAACAAAGTTTATGAAGAAAAACCTGATGTTGGCCAAAAGTGCATATCAACAAGATGGATATGTAGCTTTAAAGATACACCAGAAGGAACCATACACAAAGCAAGACTTGTGGCTAGGGGATTCGAAGAGATCAACAAAGAAGAAATTCCAAAGGACTCTCCAACCTGTGGATCAGATTCCCTCAGACTGGTCCTAACCGTGATAGCACAGCGGAATTGGAATGTACATACCATGGACATCAAAACAGCATTCCTCCAAGGATCAGAAATTGATCGGGAGATATATGTGAAACCTCCACCTGAAGCTGGTTGCAGAGGAGTTATTTGGCAGCTGCGAAAGTGTGTATATGGACTCTCTGACGCTTCACTTAGCTGGTACAACAGAGTCAAAGAATGGCCTACATTTCTGAAGTTGCTGCCCTTACACCGGAAGTAGGGGGCGTGCTTACCGATGGGGTCCTGAGCTTCAGATAAAATAGTACTACATACAGGGTATAGTAAAACTCGCGGTAACAAAATCTTTATTATGGTGAGTTTTAACAGGTTGTATCATATCTCTAATGATAACAAGGTTTAGTTTCTTAGATTTTATGGAGAACACATTTTAGATTGTACATTTCCTCAAATTTACGTGATGGGGAAAGAGGGGGAGGGGGGTAATGTTTAATTTTGTCTAAGTTATAATATCAAGAATTTAACGAGTTATCTGTAAAAAATGTTAATGGAAATAAAAGTACGAAAAAGCACTGTCACCATAAATAAAATCAGATATGTAACATTTAAGGAGAAGGGGGGGGCTACACTGTGAAAAATGTATCCCATTACTTTTAGGCTGTGGGGCCGAGGTTTCAAAAGCTGATCCAGCAATATTTCTCTGGAAGAATGATGACAGAAATGTTGATGGAATACTAGCTTGTCATGCAGATGACTTTTTATGGGGAGGATCTGCTGAATTTGAAAACCGAGTGATCAATGAAATAAGGAAAACCTTTCGTGTTGGAAAAGAAGATGTAGGAATAGAGCTATCAAAGCAGGGACAAGACATTAAACTAAACCAATATAGCTACAAGAAGAATATTGAATTTATTCCAATTGATAAGAGTCGATTGACAGAAAAAGACGCTGTACCAACGTCAGTGGAAAAAGAAAGTCTCCAATCTAAAATAGGACAGATACTTTGGGTAGCCCGACAAAGTCGACCAGATATTATTTTTGATGCCTCCAATCTTGCTTCAAACTTGAAAAAGGCCAGTGTCCAGACACTTATTGATGCAAACAAGATCATAAAGAATATCTTATGTGAAACGGTAACTCTAAAATTTCAGAATCTGGGCCACAAAGACAACTTGAAGCTTGTGATTTTCTGTGATTCGTCTCTAGGCAACTTACCTGATGGAGGAACACAAGGAGGACATTTCATTGCTCTGTTTGGATCTGATGGACGTTTTTCACCTTTGACCTGGCAGTCAAAAAGAATCAGAAGAGTCGCAAGAAGCACACTAGCTGCTGAGACACTAGCAATGACAGATGCTCTTGACAATGGACTATACTTGGCATCACTTTACTTTGAATTGATGTTGGAAGGAGGAAATGACTCAAAATTACCAATTATATGCCTTACGGACTGTCATTCACTAAAGGATGCTATTTTGTCAACAAAACAGGTGTCAGAAAAGAGACTGCAAATGGAAATCAGCAGTATTCGAGAGATGATTCAACAGAAAAAGATCACTGAAGTAAAATGGATTGAAAGTGAAAATCAACTTCCGGACTGTTTGACTAAGAAGGGAGCTTCTTGCCTGAATTTGCTCAAAGCGCTGCAAAACGGTGCATGGGCAAACGGATGTTTGGAACTGTAGACAATTTCTGCAGGATTGTGTAAATAGTGTAAAAATGTTAAATTTAAAAAACTGTTCTTCAAAGTTTAACGCCTCCAGATGGATGCAGATTTTTTATCTAAAAAAGAAGGGGAGTTTGTTACCTTCCTGTAATTAGCCAACCCACATTACTTTTGGGTTATTATGGACTTCCATATATATGCTTTTTCTACCTTCGCGACGGAAGAGCTATCTTGTGATTCAATGGCGGGAAGCCTGTGTTTATGTGTGTGACTGGGTGACAATGGAGGTAATTGTGCATACTTTTCACTATATACCTTATTTGAGAAGAATTGAAATAGCAGTTATCAAGTAGAAGATAAAAATGTTCAATTGTTATCGAATAATGCACAACGGATGACAACGGATGCAGACCAATTGCAGCAGGTCACCTGAGTTTACTCAGCTGTATGCTTTACATTTGTGATCATAAAAACTCAACTTAAGTTTAAACATATAAAACCTTTTTTGATATCATAATAACTTTATATCAATGTTACAACTGTTACCACTGTCTGTATTCCGTTCTTCTGTCTTTGTGATGCTGATATAACTAGCTGTTATTACCTGTGGAAAAAAATAATAATAGAGTTCATCATGTCCTTGTATGCAGTATTCTTACTGCATAGAAACATATTCATCAGAGAGAGCTTATGCAAGAGCAGTCTTTAAAAAGTCCAAAGAGTCTGATGCCCAGGGCCTGGTCAAGGTCGATTGACTGTGTATTGTGCAACATCCCTCTCATATGGAGACGTCACCACTGTCGATGAAGGGCTGCAAAATTAATCCTACACTCGGCGCTTGTGGCTTTTGAGCAGGTAGGGAAATTAATAGTGCCACACCTGCTGTACACAGGGCCTTGCTTTTGCAGTCTCATCTTGAGGACCACCCCATTAGCGGTAGGAACAGAGATGCGAAACTTGCATATATCACAAATTTTAGTATGAAATTGCTTTCAATATTTGTTAGCAATATGACCAATCATGGCTCTACTGTTAAATAGAAGAAAATCTTTCTGATATATTCCCATACAAAACTTCGTATTATTATATTTTTAGCGGAGTAATTCTCAAGATTTAAGTTAAGAATTTTTTTTTTGAGAATTCCCAAAGTTTGATGATGATGGCAGCCGGAAACCAAACTACACCCACTCTTCAGATTTAAGTGACTTGAGATGACCTACGGGCACTAGTTGGTCATCATGCTCCTCCATCTTGCACCTAAGTGTTGATTGGAAGCTTTCTAGCCAATGAGAAGTGTTGTTGAAAATTCAGAATATATAACTTGTACACATTTTATACTTTTATGTTGAACCAAACTGAATTTGCTCAGTTGTGAAACGAGAATCAATTTGGCTGACAGAATCGTGGATTTCTATGCATCTCAGTGAATCGTTCCACCACCATAAACGACCCCATCCTATCTTTTTAATTTTATTCTCATTATCTCCACTTTGACAGAAGCATGACTTTTTTATTTCAACAAAATCGAATCTCTTCACTCATAGATGATTTGTGCGAAGTTTGATTGAAATTCAACAAGTGGTTCTGGAGAGGAAGTTGAAAATGTTAAAAGTTTCAGGACAGACGGACACCGGACAAAAAGCCCACTCAAGTTTTCAGCTCAGATGAATTAAAAAATATGAAAAATTTACAGATACACAGTTGTCTGATGACAAATCATGAAAACTCACTAAATATTGTCAATTGTGGTTAGTTGAATATTATAAATTCATGATATCTTAATAATTAATGATACAGCTGTTTATACTACCACACGTTTTCCTTTCTTCACCCTTTATGATACCACATCCAAGTATTTTCATCTGTATAAAAAAAAAGAAGAAAGAAATGATCTAGAGAATTCATCTTAAGTACTTCTACTTTGAATTGACACTGTTCTTCTTCTAATATAACAATATAGAGACTTCATCTATCTACTGTTAATTTACACTGCGAAAATTCCTAGTCCGATATATGTATACACACACACACAGCGCTCCAAGTCACATTTACTATCAGGTTGCTAAATGGCAACCTTAAAATATTTCTGGTCGCCATTTCAAAAATTCTAGTCGCCATTTACAAAAGTTCTACTCGCCTTGGTAAAAGCTTTTGTAAATAAGACTTACAAATGTCTAATTCAAATACCTTTCAATAAAAAAGCAATACAACATTTTGTTTGTTTTATTATTTAACTGAGTATAAATGTGCTGGATGCCAGCAAGTCAAGTATTTACTCTGGCAAAAGTTGTATTGCATTGGGCCATCCTGCATATTTTACAGTACACCCAGCAACTTGGTTTCCACATTTCCACCAGAGACATATGAATATTGATGGCTTTATTTTCTTTTGCTGAACAATCAGTACCAACATCATTAAGAATGCTAAAATACATACTTTCTCTTAACTGGGATTCTATTTCCCTTCTTAATTCATCGTTAATACATGCTATCATTTCAGCACATTTCATGTCATTAGCATAGTTTTTATTAATTTTTATTCCATTTAATTTCTGAAGTTCAAGAAGTGTTTTAAATTTAGTAAACGGTAATTCTTCTTTACCAATGAAATATGCAGTTCTGAATTTCACTGCCATGTCTTTCATGACTCTGTCATCCCGAACTTGTTACTGTCTTTGAAAATTATCAGCAACAGTTGCCCCATTCGTTCTCATGGATAGTCAAACTTTCGCGTTTGAAAGATGTATACCCTATAGTGAAAAAATCAGATAATGGGTGTCCAGAATTTGAGGACGTCGTCGGCTGATTGGCCTTACAAATTCTGCAAAACATTTTGCCATCTCTGTAGATCAACCACGAAAACTCCTTCAGCCATTTCAGTACTGGTGTTCTCTCTTTATTCTTGTTTGTAGATGTTGTCACGTCATGTTTAGATCCTGAACTTTCCAGTTGTGAATACGATTCTTCGTTACCTGGCTTCAACTCTCTAAACGTTTTCCCGCCATTTTGCACTGCTTTAAAAAAATATTTATTTCGATCTCCGATCCAAAAATTTATTGGATTCCCGAATTTTCTCCAGTCGCAAAACTGCGACTTACTTATAACTTCTAGTCGCAAAATCGATTTTCTGGTCGCAAATGCGAACGTTTCACTCGCAACTTGGAGCGCTGATATATGTAATTCGGTTAATAATTATCTTTATATTCCTCGTTGTCCTTTTACAGTTTGATATTAAATACATCATTTTATGATGATATAAAGCACTGGTTAGATCTAGACAGTATTCATGAAAGTGAAACTCTATACACTCGTAAGGATATACCAAATCAATGTTTTATATCACAAAACTAATTATTTAGATTTACCCTACCAAAAATGAAATAGAGAGGGTAAATCTGGAGAGTGCGATTATTGTACTACATGATTTTGCTTTCATTTGCATGTAAAATTATAGGTTTATTTGTTGTATTTCGCCACATTCAACAATTTTTCAGTTATCTGGTGGCGTCCAGTTTTTATTGGTGGAGGAGAGAACCCAGATACAATGCAACAAGGAAAAGACCACTGACCTTCTGAAAGTATACTGACAAACATTCTCATATATTGGCGCAAGCGAGAATCGAACCTGCACTGACTTGAGGTGAGAGGCCTTGTGATTTTGAGCGCGATGCTCAAACCACTTGGCTATGGAGATCCTCTGTAAAATTATAAACAAATAGCCTAAAGCCTTCAACATAAATCAAGCTTTATTCAAATAATGTTTAAATAAAGACATGTATATCAAAAAGAAACTTGTAGTATGCTGACACGCTCATCAACTTAGTATGCAAAAAGCTAAAAGGGCGGGGTGGGTGTGTAAATTTCAATACATATATTTTTAATCATTTCCTTAATATTCATAATATGATTGTACATCTTCCCTCACCGTCATTTTCTCTCCTAAAAATAAAATATGGAGATCACGCTACTGGACAACTACTTTCTGACACTATTACACACATTTTACACTTCCACAGAAACTTTGTGTGTCGTATGAAGTCAATTTTGGAGACATATCAAAGTGCAAAATAATCCCAATTTTTCACTTTATTGGTACATACATGTAGTTAAACACACATAGTTAAACAAGTAATTAACTCTTTGCCTGCTGAGTAGCAGAGTTATCTCCCTAGACCCAGGCACTCAGTAATTATGTAAACATCATCATACTTCATAGTTATTTATTTAAAAAATTAATAACTTTGTAGTGTGCTGATATATCTTAATAATTTTTGGTCCATGTTTAGATATATGAATAAAGATATTATTGCCATAATTTATTTCAATTTTATTCGTTGTTAAGGTAAGTATAACTCAGGTGTAACACAGGTAAATGAAATTCATTAGCAAAAATCACTTCTACTGTTCAAATAATCAACTTTTGGTTTCCTCCACAAATAGTGAAATAATATCATCGTCAAAAACAAGCTGAAATATGTCACTTTCACTCGCATTCCCATCAATATGACGCAGCCCCGATAACATGGCGAAGTTACGCAGCCACTGACAATCATAAGCGTCGTGTTTTGGATCCCGTTCCTCTTCGTCAATTTCCCTCAACACCTCCTCTAACAGTTCGTCTTCGTCAACATGATTATCATGAACATCAAACGCTTCATCATAGTTAATATCAGCCATTGTAAAGCCTAAAAATTCGTCATCTTCACTGTCCGAGTTCCCGAATAAATCGTAAAATTCCTGCTCCGCCATTTTCAAAACAATTCAGTCAAAACACCTTCAAAAATTTGTATTTTTCCATCTAAATCTATAATTGTAGGTCCCATGCTTTTTTGTCAACCATTTTAAACTTTCCCGGATGTACATGCGCAGAAAACTTGTGGTCTATGTCATCAGATTTGGCACATGTTATTTAAAGAACATGAGGCTATTTGTTCGTCAGGAATCCCCGCCGGCAGCGAGTTGTGGAAAGTAAAGCCTGGGCGGAAATTCCCGCCGGTAGCAGGCAAAGAGTTAAATGAAAATTAATATTGGAAACAGAGAGAGAAAAAAATTACAAACATCCAAAACCTTCATCCTAAAGCTGTTAAAGCAATATAAGCTGCCAAAATTGCAATTTTCTATAGTGGCATTAAAAGAGGTTAAATGAACGTTGATATGATTGAAAAAAAGAACTGCATCGAATTTCCTCTCTTATGCATCGTTTACACACCTTTACGTGATGAAAAATATATTCCTCGACATTCCGTTTGAACCTAACAATGGCAGCTGATTAATCGTCGGCGACAATCCCGAAGATAACCGATGTTGACACGAATGATTCTGATGCTGATCTGGGTGGATCGGGTTGTATCTTGGTCATTAAAATATGGACGGCGAGGTGAGATAAAATTCTAGTTACCATCATTATTTTGGCACTGTTAACGATGTTATATGTTTTTAAGTTATGATAGTATGTTTTTTAGTTATGATAGTTTTAAGGGATCGCTCGAAACATTACGCAAAAGTCCAAAGCCGGCTTTCTCCCTCGCTTCGAACCTTTCGTGTCAGACATCTTTCGTGCTTACTGGAAATACTGCGCTTGCGCATTTGATTTTGCCGAATGAGTTAAACTTTAGGTCATTGCATACGGAAATAATGTCCAGAAAATTAAGGTACGAGAAGACTTCATTTCAACTGTCGAACATTTTTGCATTTAATGCAAAAAATACAACATGTCAAAAGTTTAATCGATAAAATCAGGTATTAGAAGGTAGATGTTTACAAAATTTTCGATTAAATTTTAGGACCCCAAAATAACAATTTTGACAGCTTATATTGCTTTAAAAGAATTATTTTTTTTTTTTTTTTTTTTTTACATGTTATGTACAAAAGGTGTTCAGATTTACCCAGTGCTTTATGGAATTCCCTGACTTTCACTTTCCGCTTTCCTATCATATCGCAGAGGATGGTGAATTTGAATATTATCAAATTTGAATATATATATATATATATATATATATATACATAACAATTTCATTCCGCTTGAAATGACGAGCTTTTAATAAATCTTAACTATATAAATCTATTAACAATAATCATCATACGGGACAGGGCCCAGCGATCCATAACACACAAATATCTTGTAACTACTCTCTTTACTGACCAAATAAACAAAACAAAATAAATTTTTGACTGCTCCTTCCTGGTTCCGAGCCGCCGTAAAATGGCTGAAATATTGTCAACTTGGCGTACAACCCCAATCAATCTTGGTTCCGAGGAAATTCTGGAGAACAATACTTATTACTTTGGAGAAGACGGTGAAATCATTCATATTTTAAAGCTTACTTGTCAACAGTTCCTTCTTTTTCTTTCTTGTGGTGTACCCAGTATAAAAAAGCCTGTCTTGAACGAACTTCTTTAAATCTATTTTTTATTTCTAGCTTCTTCCGCGTTCCTCTCGCTCTTTCGCGCTCTGCTGCTTGCCGGGTGAAACTAGTCCTTTATAAGAACAAATTGTTCAACATATTCTTGCGCGATCAGTTGCGCAAGCGTTTTAATTTTTAAATGCATCTCTCTGAATTTCATTTTAAAATCTTATGTGAATTCTATACGCCCGCATATATAATATCAAATAATATGTAAAAATGTATCAGTATAATAAGTTTTCAAGGAGACTATTTTTAGCGGCGGATTTTTTAAGAGGTGTAATCGAATCAAAGTACTGAAAGTACTTATGGTAGTTGGTTATGTTTGTATATTGTTTATAGGGAAAAGAGTACCAATTATTTTCCCATAGAACTCTATACAAACCCAAGCGCGGATCTAGAGGGGGGGTCGGGGGGGGGGGTCCGGACCCCCCCCCCCCCTGGAATTTGCAAAGATTTTACATTTTATCGTAAGTATTAGCCACATAATATGTGAAGAATGAACGTAAAACAATAGTCAATCATTCATTCAATTAATGTCTTTCAAATGCGAGACCATATAAAACGAGGTCCCGTATCGCAGTAGGCGTGACACGAAAAAGAACTGTCAGTGCTAAAAGCCTTGAGTGCTAAGTATAGATCTAAATGCAGTCCCGTCACTGGTAATGGTGATATCCGCCACAGAGCTGAAAAATTGCTCAGGCGGCTATAAACAAACAGCAAAGCAAATGCGCTTTAAATCTACACACAGAAATCTTTTCGGAATAAGCCCGTCGGATGGGACGTTAAAGGGTGTCCCGTGTCAAGGATCACAACCCCATGACGCGAAGAAGATCGTTTCCCTGATCTTCGAAAAAGAGTAGGCTCACTCGGGCCGTCAGGGAAACAAAACCAACATTACAGTTAGTAAAAATTAACTTTAGCTCTGTTATAATTGATTGACTGATTATTTACGGTTTTACGTCCCGCTCAAGAATTTTTCACTTATATGGAGACGTCGCCATTACCGGTGAAGGGTTGCAAAATTTAGGCCTATGCTCGGCGCTCAGGGCCATTGAGCAGGGAGGGATCTTTATCGTGCCACATCTGCTGTGACACGGAGCCTCGGTCTCATTCGAAGGACCGCCCCATTTAGTCGCCTCTTACGAAACACAAGGGGGTGTGGAGAATCTATTCTGACCGAAATTAAATAGAATCTATACATATCATTATTTCCTTAGGCTGGCTGGAAAATTGCTCAAGCGGCTCTAAGCAACAAAATAAAAAATCTTTTCGGAATTTCACGAGCTCCCTCAAAGCATTTAGGATTTTATATTACATGCTCGCCGCATATTTCGTGACGTAGATCTGGGGAATCGGAAAAAGGCGTGCATGTAATTGTAGTGATGTCGCTCCGTGTTGGTTTGGGGGTTAATTTGTAATACTTTATACTTTTCCAGCTGTTAAAACAGTCATTGTTTGAGATAATCATTTGACCATAGAAATTATTACTGATAATTTGCTGATGATGGGGGACAGAGATTTTAGTCTCTTGCATGCATCTCTGTTGAAATCAGCAAGTAAGGGGTGGCAAGCTTTATTTTTTGACATGTCCTTAAGATCTTTACAATTCAAAACAGATTACACACATTGCAACGCAGAGAGAGCTAAAATATCGAATCAAAATGTTCTGCGTGACACAATTGCCGAGAAGCTCTACCCAAATGACGGTCCAGCAGGTATATCCCCTGTCCGGGTCTATGGGGATGGGAACTGCCTCTACAGAGCGCTCTCGAAAGCCCTATTTGGTCACGAAGATAGGCACATTGAGCTCCGTGTCATGATAGTCTTTGAGATTGTCAAAAATTCCAAAAAGTATTTGTCACAGGCAACGTATGATGGCATGTGCTCCCATCCCCCCAGCGTACAGTACGTATTAGAGTCCTCAATCTCTGACGATGCTTTAGTACCGCAGAATTATTTGAAATCGATTCAGAATGAGACACTCAAATCGATCAAGAGTGGGAATTATAGTTCTCTCATTCATATATTTGCCGCTGCGAATGCTTTAAATCACCCAATTTACAGTATTTACCCATCATTCCAAAACGCCGGCATGGACAGAAATGTGCTCCACCAAGAAATAAGGCCACTTTCTACTACGTTAGATGACAAAATTACAGGATCAGCTATATATCTCATGTGGTCACACACTGAAAACTGCAACAAAGACAATTGGGCACCCAATCACTTTGTTGTATGTTTCCCAATTTTATCCACAAAATGTGATGATACAAACGAACCCCCCAAGAAAAAAGCAAGAGAGAGTAAGAAGACGTCTATGGACTGTCACTCCCACTCTGAAAATATGGAGGCAAATGTTCATTCTGATGAAAAGACCTTTAAAGAGACAGATGCGCAGAAAGAGGAGGAAAACGTAAAGGGCGAATATATAGAAGATCCAACTGATACGTTTGATCTTGGGAAAATAGTAAATGGTATTGTCAAAATCAGCTTGGTCATCAGCTGAAAAAATCAACTACACCAAGAATCAACCCTTGTCGGATGCCATTGGCAAATTACAAACTGGTCGCACAATGACAAAGAGTAATTCAGAAAAAATGAAAAATCTTTCATTTCAGCCTTCATGGATGAGACAGTTTCCGTGGCTAAGTTTCAGCAAACTTCTGAATGGTGGTCTCTGCAAGTTTTGTGTCATGTTTCCTCAGCTGAGTATTCAACATCAACATACGTTCGTGACACAACCTTTTACCGCTTACAAGAAGGCCCTTGGAAAGAAGTCTTCCCTTTTGAAGCACCATAATTCAGAGCATCACAAGAATGCCAAAGTTGAGTATCAAACAACATTGACATCATTGGAAATACCATCATCGTCCCTTCCATACAGGCTAACTAAGCAAAATCAGGAAATTTACGACCACAACATCCAGATCCTTGAATCAATTGTGGATGCAGTCATTTTCTGTGGGAAACAGAACATTCCCCTTAGAGGGCACAGAGATGACGCCACGAATGACTCCTCGAATAAAGGCAATTTTCTTGCGATACTAAACCTCCTAGCAAAGCACAACGAACTTCTCTCCTCTCATTTACTGTCAATGAAAAAGAATGCCTCATACACAAGCAAAACAATTCAGAACGAGATCATACAAATAGTACGAGATCACATCATCAGAAAAATTTTGGAAGGTTTACATGGGAATGGGTTTTATTCCATCATAGCAGATGAGGTGACCGACAAATTTACAAACAAAGAAGTGCTTGTTTTGTGTCTTAGGTTTCTGGATACCAGAGATAGCCCAGCCGTTGTCAAGGAGGAATTCATTGACTTTGCAAATATAGAAAGGACCACTGTTAGAGATCCTCCAAAGAATTGGGGTTCCGATCGAGAACATCCGCGGACAAGCCTACGACGGTGCTTCAGCAATGGCTTCAGAGAAACTAGGTTGTCAGGGACGGATAAAGTCTGTTAACAAATTGGCTGTCTACACACACTGCCGGAGCCACGTGTTAAATCTAAGCATTGCGTCTGCATGCCAATTACCAGCGGTAAGAAATATGATAGATATTCTCAATTCAGTGTTCATATTCTTTGATGTGTCTCCTAAAAGACAGGGCTTTCTTGAAAGCGTACTAGATAGTGAAGGTTCGGAGTCTTCCCGAAAAAAACTTGTTGGGCTTTGCAAGACCAGGTGGGTAGAGCGCCATGTTTGCTTTGATGTATTCTACAATCTATACACATACATAGTTAAGTGTCTTCAGTATATACTTAACCCAAGCCTTAACGAGAAGAGCGATGAAGACTGGTCTTGGGACAGACAAACTAAGGTGACAGCACAGGGGTTGCTTACATCAATGATTGCATTTTCCACTTTGGTCACCTTTGTGTTTGCCAGATATGTCCTCGATACTATCAAACCACTTACCGTGAAACTTCAGAAAAGGGACAACGACGTTTGCACTGCAAACAAATTAATTACTGAACATGTGGAAAGAGTGAAGGAAATTCGCGAAGAGATTGATGCCGAATTTGAAACTTGTTTTGAGGATGCAAAGAGAATTGCAGGGGAATTAGATATTACTGTGATGGTTCCAAGGACTTGCAACAAGCAACAACACAGAGCAAACATACCTAGAGACAACCCAAAGGAATATTATAAGTTAGCCGTGGCCATTCCATTTCTAGATTATTTTCTCCAGGAACTGGACTCTAGATTTCCAAAACAAGACCAAGTGGCATATTCGGTATGCTCTTTGTTGCCTGAAAATATTACCTGTCTTTCTGACGATGGGTTGTCTAGACTGGCTTCAGAGCTACAGTTTTGGGAAGATGATTTGCCTTGTCCCTCTGTAGGGGACCTGGAGAAGGAGTTGACGGATTGGAAACGGCACTGTGGAAAACTTAGCAGGGAGACCTCCGACAATCTCTGCAATTTGCAGAGTCTCTTCAATTTTATTGATGAAGATGTATTCCCAAGTGTGAAGACGTTGCTTCACATTGGATGTGTATTGCCAATAACAACGTGTGAAGCAGAGAGATCATTCTCTGGGCTTCGGCGGATAAAAAGCTATATGCATAGCACAATGCACGAGGAGAGGCTAACCGGGCTCGCACTGATGCACTTGCATCACTCTTTGGAAATCAACCCAAAGGAAATAGTACAAACGTTTATAAGGCAAGGAAACCGAAGACTGGTCATGTCCAATCTCTTCAGTTAAGTTTGTTTTATACACTATCATGGACGAAAGATGGCCATACTATGGCCATCTTTCGTCCATTATTGAATTCTACATATTGTGGATTACAGGCGACTTGACTTCCGTCACTTGAGAAGTGTTTGAACTAATTGTTTGTTATTATATACTTGATTCTGTCTATTTTGTGATGAAGCATATCATCATGCGTCTTGATTTTAATGGGGAAAAGTATTCCCCACCCCCGAATTGAACCCCCAAAAGTGAAAAAATAAAATAAAAACAAAATAATGACAAAGATAAGATTAAAAAAATTTAAAAAGGTTCTGTAATGTGGAGGCCTCCTCGTGGCTAGAACTGGTAACGTTTTGTTTTTTTTTAATAAACGGCAAACATCCACTACGTATTTATTCATTTTTATAAATGCCAACATATTCTTATATTTCAATTTTGGGTATAAATTTCGCATAGTCTACTATCTGTGAAAATGTGAGAATCCCGGAGTCTCCTGGGGCTTCGCCAGACTTTCAGTCTTTTGGACCCCCCCTGGTAAAAAAAGCTGGATCCGCGCCTGCAAACCTATGGCCCTCTCGCTATTTTACTATAGTGATTTCAAAGAAATACTTTGCCTCATATGAAAGTTCATTCCAAGCACTGATTAAAATTATCTAGATGGTCTCATGTTAATTCCTGGTGAGTTACTTATCACAGGGGATCTCAATTTCCATCTAGATGATCCTAATGACAAAGATGCTAAAACATTTACAGAAATATTAAAGGGGCATGGATTGACGCAGCATATTTCCGATGCAACACATCTTCATGGCCATACATTAGATGTGTTAATAACCAGGGATGATTGTCGAACATTTCATGGAACGCCGTTCGTGGTTCATCCTGGTATATGTGACAACAATGGCAACATAAGTGGGGACCACCTTGCAATTCATGTTTCACTGCGCCTTCTCAGACCTCCTAGGGAGAGGAAAACGGTAACTTTTCGGAGAATTGGTGACATCGACATTGGCAGTTTCAGAAATGATTTGGATTTTTCAAATATAACATATGAAGAAACATCTGTTGAGAAACTTGTGGTGAATTATAATGCGATCTTGCAAACCACCATCGATCTGCATGCCCCTCAGAAATCAAAGGAGATCGTTTTACGACCAAATACTCCTTGGTTTACCGATGACTTACATTCCGCGATTTTTCTTTAAGGGGGGGGGGGGGGGGGGGAGGGTTAGACCTAATTGCCTAAAACATAAGACCTGTTATATAAATCACCGTAATTATAGCTACTAAAGGCATGCTCACGTTGGGAATGCTGTCGGTAGACTTAAAATAAACACTTCAAATTGAAATATAAACGCTATGTAATAATTGTTCGGATTGATAATTATTTTTCTGCCAACATTTAGTTACGTATTCCGGAACGCGAGATTTTCTAAAGTGTGCACACGTTGCGTTTCCGTTTCCATGAAAACAACGCAGCGAACGCTTGTATTTACATCTTGAAAACGATCTGATATCGTCAGAGGAAGATGTCTTTGATTTCCTATTGCTGGATACATTTGATGATGACACAAGCGACCCTTCATTCAGCATAAATGACATGTAAGTTGATGTTCTGTAGACACATATAGACTGACTAGAAAAAAAAAAAAAAAAGAACCCGAAATTTGTCATGTGAAAAATTTACGATTTGATGCCATAATTTTTCTTTCATGAAAGAAAATATCTATAACTTATGATATCTAAACCAATTAGTCTCTATACCACCTAATTGTTTATTATGAGCTGAACATATCAATATTTATAATCTGTCCTGGCCCGGCATTCATGGTCGGTGGTGTGGAAGCCATATTCTAAGATTTAAAAGACACACACATGCACAGATTGTTAGGGAAACGCATATTATTAAGGTCTTCCGTTTCCAACGGAAGTTCTTATTGTTATTCTTGGGGCTTTTTTGTTTTTTTCTTCAATTATTTTTTTTTTTTTATACAAATTTTGTGCACGCGATTTCTCGGAGATGCGTCGACTGATTTTCGTCAACTTTTCGGGGGATGATAGATATTTACTTGAATTCAGTATGTATTTTTTTTTTATGTTGAATACATCAATCATTACGCAAGATATTGACGTTTTTCCGAGTTTTAGAGGGTCAGATTGTCCCTGGGTGTTCTCGGAAACTATTCACGGTATCAAGTTGAAATTTTTAGCGATTGTGGAGTTTGTAGATGTGCCGAATCTGGTTCATTTTGTTAGAGCTCGGAAGGACTCGAAAAAACGTCACGATTTTTACGTGCAATTTTGCACACCTTTTCGTCAATATCTTCTTAACCAAAAATAATTTGAAAAGAAATATAGAGGAAAAGTTGTAGATACTAACGAGACCTATTCGACAATATCCAATATCAAGTTTTAGGGGCCAGTGCCTTTAATAAAGGGTCGAGAGGGGTCAAAAGTATTTTCTAAATATCTCAAACACGAAACAGAATTATTGAAGCAAAGTTGCTCGTTTTAGCGTTTTGTTACTGATGTCAGCAAAATGATAATTCATTGCGTAATAAGGGATTTCTAAGGGAATCATGTACTAATATTTGAAGCTTTATATTTCCTAAAGGAAAAATATTTTGTAAAGCATTATATAAATTGGTCAGAATGTGACGCTAAACATGTTTCGTCTTACTTTCCCTTAAAACGAATTCAGGGGATGCTATACATGATTGATTGATTGTTGTTTTCCGCCACATTCAACAATTTTTCAGTTATCTGGTGGCGTCCAGATTTTATTGGTGGAGGAGAGAACCCAGATACAATGTACCCGTGAAGAGACCATCCACTTTCCGAAAGTAAACTGGCAAACTTTCTCACATATATCGGCGCGAGCGAGATTCGAACCCCCGCCGACTAGAGGTGTGAGGCCTTGTGGTTTTGAGCGCGATGCTTTAACCACTCGGCCACGGAGGCCCCCGAATATGCTATATATCTTGAAAACTAAAAACATTTTGTTAAACATTATAGACCAAAAGTTGTAGATAATGTTCAGACCTTTTCAACGATATCAAGTTTTAAGGGCCAGTCCCTTAAATAAGGTTCCGAGAGGAATTAAACATTCAGATACATTTTCCTATATATTGTTGAGAACGCAAGTGTTGTTTGGGTTATTTAGCTTGATATCAATATAGTATAGGTAAATAAACTAATATCTAAAACAAACTTCACTGCGATACACTTTTGATACAATTACCTGTCAGGTAACAAGTATGCGAAATATGGCGATTTCACTTAATCGGCTTCATTTCAGTCACGATTTATTTTTTTTTCGACAAGATATGTGTTGCGAAAAGTGTGAGTGAAGAATAGTTAATTGTAGGCAAAAAATGCACTACAAAATGATATTGTACATTTTAAAATTCCTTGCACAGATTTGAAATATAACATAAAACTATATGTAAATGATCTTTGGCAAATATATTGGGATTTCTGTGACAGAAGTAATTTTATTCTATTCAAAACAAAGTAAACAAATCGTGTAACATTGTAATAAAACGCCAGGACGAAGTTATTATTTCAAGAATATGCATCGGACATTCAAAATTGACACATTCTTATTTATGAAACAGAGAACTTTCAACCTCAGTGTATATCTTGTGACTGTCCATTAAATATAGAATACATTCTTTTGGAATGTAGTGATTTTACACCCAAACGAAATAAACTTTTTAATAATGTGCAATCAATGTATCAACTTTTCACAAATATTGACTATCATCTTATTATAAAATATTTACAAGAATGCGACTTTAACAGAAAAATTTGATACTTTACAATATAACCTATTCATATACACAAAATGATATGTATTTTTACCTGTTTACGTATTTTTAACTTTTAAGTTCGTCGGATGGGACATTAAAGGGTGCCCCGTGTCAAGGATTACAACCCCCTTGGCACGTAAAAGATTGTTTCCTTGATTTTTGAAAAAGAGTAGGCTCACTGAGGGTCGTCAGGGAAACTTCAGCTTTCATAACCAACCATATTTCATTTGTTTAATCGCCGTAAAATGGCTGAAATATTGCCAACACGTCGTAAAACCCGAATCAATCACTCAATCCAAGATCCTTGAAAATAAGAGAAAAAGTGCTCAAAAGAAACGAAAAGCAGAAATCGGCCAATTTCAATTCCCTTTCAGCAGCCATTTTTTTACGAATAGAGTCGCGAGGAAAAATATTGCAGAATTTCTATCTATTTAAGGCACCCATCCCATATTTCAATTCAATATGACCTCCTCTATGTCTGTTTAAGCTGTGCTCTCGTGTAACAAGCACTTTGGTTCAAAATGTCCATTCTAAAGTCTAGAAATCTCAATTATATAGTCGCGAATCATTTGGTTGCATTTATTACAATTGCAACGGTTAGGTTATATTCTTCCCAATTTTAAAAGTCCTGAAAAATACAAGCAGAGCAGTTTCCGGATTATATACTTTTGATAATTGGCAGAGTATAGGTTTCGTTTAATAGGTACAAACACAATCCAGGCGTCAAAACAGCGAGAAAACTCATACAGAAAGTGACAGAAGAAAGGCAAGGTCGAAAGGGTGGGGATTACACCCTAAATGCAGGGGGGAAAATTCTTTCGCTCATACTTAAGTGGGAGTGACCATTGCGCCGTGACGCTAAATAAGTGAGCCCGATGCTCATTCTGAAGGATATTCAACATGTTTTCCGTAATGCAGAGCGTGTGTTGATTTAGTGGTTTATATTTTTAAGGACTTTTAGTTTAATACCTAACCCCCACCCCTTCTTTCTCTTTCAGCGGAACATTCTTGAAAATCTCCAGCCGTGGAAAGGATACATTTTGAAAACTAAACTACATTAATTTAATTTTTATCAAACGTTGTAGCGCAAAGCTGTATATATGGTACTGATTGATTATATATTGTTTTACGTTCCGCTCAAGAATTTTTCACTATCATGGAGACGTCACCATTACCGGTGAAGGGTTGCAAATTTAGGCCTATGCTTAGCGCTCAGGTCCTTTGAGCAGGGAGGGATCTTTAACGTGCCACACCTGCTGTGACACGGGACCTCGGATTTTGCGTTCGCATCCGAAGGACCACTCCACTTAGTCGCCTCGTACGACAAGCAAGAGGTAATGAGGACTTAGTCTATCTCGGGTCCTCACGTGTATATAAAATAATCCATTTATTTAATAACATGAAATTTTAATGGTCATACCATAAAAATACACCCTGAAAGCGAAATAAACAAGAAATCAAAACAAAACAATAACAACAATAATAACAAACATTCTACATTGTTAACCCCCCCCCCCCCCCCCCCCCCCCAAATCAGTCAGAGAAGGAGTTATTTGCATTAACGTTCGTCTGCTCTTTTGCAACTGTTGATCTTAGGAAAATTATTAATATATAATAAGTCATTAATAACGAATAAATAAAAATATAGTTAATCGTGAGACATCTTTACAAGAATACCCAGGGCCAGTTCCTAATGACCTTCAAGTAACATTTTTCGTTATTGGAATATCGTTGAACGTGTTGCCGGTAAGAAGTACATGCTCCTCGTCAAGCATAAGGCTTAAAAATAGTTAGTGAGTGGTCATTCGCAAGACATTTGTAATATAAAAGTGAGATAACAGAGCCTTTCGGATATAAACTTAAAAATAAGTTCTATGTAGCAGCAGCCTTGGCACGTAAAAACGCCTCCCTGGTACGGCGTAGACGTAGTTCACAGGCGAATCTAATACATATTGTCTTGAATAATTATTTTACATTTGGAACAACAGGCTTTACTCGTTTTACAAAGTAATTTACTAATATTACTGGTACATGCAGCTCGTTAACCACGGGTCAACTATAACACTCTTGTGTTATATTGAGCGTAGTTACTTTCCAATGTATTTCTGTACGTGTATGATTTGCTTAATGAGACTTTTATTTATGTACTCTGAAAATAGCTAACGCTTCTGTTTCTAAACCCGACTTACCGGTCACGGTAGCTCAGTGGTTAGAGCGTTCGCTTCGTAACCGGGAGGTCGTGAGTTCGAGCCGCGTCAAACCTAATACGAAAAATGAGTAGTGATTGCTCATTCGCCAAACGCTCGGCATTTAGAAGTGAGAATCACGGGTCTTTCGGATATGACCTTAAAAACGGAGGTCCCGTGTCACGGTACGCGTTGGCACGTTAAAGAACCTTCACTGCTACGGCCCTGAGCGCTAAATTTGTGGTACTTCACCTACAGCTGGTGACGTCTCAATATGAGTGAAAATTCTCGACCGGACGTAAAACAAACAAACAATCAATCAATGTGACCTTAAAAACAGGTTGGCACGGAGTCCCCTGTCCCAACAGGCGTTGACACAGTAAAGAACCCTGACTGCTTTAGATCTGGGAGGTCGTGAGTCGAGACACTCTCTTGCCGTGGTCGTGTCAAACGCAAGATGGAAACATAGGTAGCGATTACTTCTTCGCCAAACGCTCCGCATTTAAAAGTGAGAATCACTGGCATTTTGGATATGACTTTTAAAACGGAGGTCCTGTGTCGCGAAAGGCGTTGGCACCATAAAGAACTCTCACTGATATGTTCCGGACCGCAAAGCATAGGTCTAATTGTTTAAAAAGATTTTATTGCAGCCATTTTTCAAGATAATGTCATGAAACGCTCGAGGATAATAGATTTGACCTAGATATAATTGTCGTTGCCGTCACTTCCGGTTCTCACCGAAAACGAATGAATTAAATGATTATTTGTTGTTTTCCGCCACACTCAACAATTTTTCAGTTATCCGGTGGCGTCCAGGTTTTGTAGGTGGAGGAGAGAACCCAGATACAATGTACCTGGGAAGAGACCACAGACCTTCCGAAAGTAAACTGGCAAAGTTTCTCACATACATCGGCGCGAGCGAGAATCGAACCCCCGCCGACTAGAGGCGAGAACTCGGCCACGGAGACCCCGAACGAAAGAAACGTTAAATTTCAAATTTATGCTTTTAAAACAAGACTTGCATGAAATAATAGGTCTCCTTCGTAATTTCAGAAAAGGTGCGACTTGCTGGAAGTTAAAAGTACCAACTTTCGGTTTTGGAGAAAACCTTCGGAAATTCTTCTTTCTTTGACTTCATAAATCTTGCATATAAGTCATGTGTTTGATATGATTTTCAGATATATTATAAGCATAATGTATCTCTAGAGTACTTTCCTCAAACTTCACTTCCGTTCGTGAGATATGTCCAATTTCCATATTTCAAGATCAGATTTTATCCGTTCGTTTTCTCAGAAACACTGGAAATTAAATTTTTGAATTTTCAGGAATGATAGATGGTGATTTACATATGTGGTAAACGTCTTTGAAATTTGCTGCCGTCACGTCCGTTGTTCACCGGAAGTAGTTTAAAATTCTGCAATTTTTCATTTTCTTCATCTTTAAATGTTGATCATAGAGTCTAGCAAAGCATTTCTAGTCATTCCATTTCCACTGGAAGTTGGTTGAACCAAATCGGAAGTTGTCCAAAATGAGCATTTTTCTTTCAAATTTTCATGAATTATCCCTGCACGCTCATAGAGTAATTTTCATTCCGTATAAGGACTTTAGAAATCCAGAATTGGTAACTCTCATCTCCAATGCGATTTCCGTTCTATTTCGAAATTTTTTTTAGGTTCTTTCATATAATGTCATTCTTCATTAGTCGAATTGGCACAGTTAAGATCCAATCTCACCTTAACGGAAATCGAACGGAAGACCTACTCGTTGCTTGCAAGGAGATCGTATTTAGTTATTATTATCATTATTATACGGGTAATAATAGACTTTATTATCATACTTTGATTTTTTTTCCTCATCACCATTGCCGATATGATTTGTACCAAGTTTCATCGAAATTAACCCAATGGTTCTGGAAAGATTTTTCAAGATTTTTTCCCTATATTTTCAAATGTAAAACTGATTTCCTACTGTGGCCCCCCACTCTACCTGGGGAGGGAGGAGGAGGGGGCATGACTTTAACAAATTTAAGTTTGCACAAGGTCAGGAAGCTTCTACCACAATGGACAGCAATGATCAGGAAAGCTCAATTGAGCTTTCAGTTTAGGTGAGCTCCAATAAAAATAGTTAAAGAATTTAAATTTTTAGGAGTAATTTTTGATAGTAAATTATCCTTTATTCCACATATTCAGATGCTTAAAACTAAATGTTTCAAAGCACTTGATATTTTAAAGGCTGTCGGCAATACTCATTGGGGTGCAGACAAAAATGTTTTACTTCAACTTTATAGATCTCTAATCCGATCCAAGTTAGATTATGGATGTATAGTTTATGGATCTGCTAGGAAATCGTATCTGCAAGCCTTAGATGCAATTCATAACCAAGGTATACGTATCTGCTTAGGAGCTTTCCCAACCTCTCCCATAGATAGCATCTATGTAGAAGCAAACGAACCTTCACTAAAAAATCGACGTATAAAATTAAGTCTTCAGTATATCATTAAACTTCGTTCAAGTCCCAAACACCCGTCATATAACTGTGTATTCCACCCTAAATTTGAAACAAAATATAACGGAAAGACCAAAGTCATTAAACTACTTGGATTGAGACTCCAAAAATATATTAAAGACTCTAAAATAGATTTAAATGTTATTTCTGAATTGCAAATTCCAACTATCTCAATTTGGAAACTTTCAAAACCTACTGTTAATTTAGATCTATCGAAAGATAAAAAATCAGACACAAACTCACTTGAATTTATTCAAAAGTTTAAAGAATTGAAAGACAGTTTTTCAATCCCAAATGAAATTTATACAGATGGATCAAGAGACAAAAATAAAGTTGCCTCCGCTGCTGTTCATAGAAATGATATCTTTTCCGTGCGTTTGCCGGATAACAGTTCAATTTTTACAGCTGAAGCAAAAGCTATTCAATTAGCAATTAATTTCATAAAACAATCAGAACACAAAAAATATGTTATTTATTCCGATTCCCTCTCTTGTCTTCAAGCAATTAAAAATTGTAAAATTGACCACCCGTATATTTATAACAATTTGAAAGCAATTTTTCAGCTATCCGGCGACTGTTTTGAAAGAATATGTGGTGCTAAAACGTCGAGGGTATAATGTAGTGTTTTGTTGGATACCAAGTCATATTGGGATACGTGGAAACACTAAAGTTGATAGTGCTGCAAAACAAGCATTACAATTACCAATTACTGATTTTAAAATTCCTTAAACAGACTTTAATTAGAGAATATGTAAAACATTTGTGGCAATCTGATTGGAATGATAAGGTAAATAACAAGCTACACAATATTAATCCTGTAGTTAGTAAAACACAACATACTGTTCTTAAACGTCGAGATGAAGTAGTTATTACTAAATGTAGAATAGGACATTCGCGGATGACACATTCGTTTCTTCTACAAAGGGAAGATCCACCTGAGTGTGTCTTCTGCCAATGTCCTCAAACAATCAAGCATATTTTATTAGAATGTGGAGATACAGCTCTGATAAGAAATAATTATTTTGATACACAGTCTATGAAAGATCTTTTTAATAATGTTGATTTAAATAAAATTTTAGGATTCCTACATGAAACTGGTTTTTATCAAAAGTTGTGAAGAAAAATTGATTGTACAAAATTATAACTAGATGATGATGGTTTTTATACACAGTGATATCTAGACATTTTTAGTACCATATTTTAACATGTTTTCAAATAGCATTTCTTTTTAAATAAATACTGCTTTTATAACATGCCTTTTCAGTTATATAGAGTCAGTCGCAGGATAGCTGAAAAATTGCTCAAGCGGCTATAAGCAAGAAACAATCAATCATAAACATATTAAGAATGTTAATTTACAGGCTTACTAACTTTGATTACAGAATTTGCTGAATTTCAGTTCAACGTCCTCTCGATCCAGAAAATCTCTTTCCTTTCCTGTTCCAACACTGTGGACAGTATCATTTTCTGCTACTAAGGCAAAATTTGGTAAACCCATATTTTCCAATTGCCTACTCTACAAATAAAAACCAATTAATATCAAAGTCCTTTAAGAGAAGACCAAAACCGAATAAATAATTACAAACTTCAGCATTGATTCAGGCCCCAAGATACTCCACAAATCTTATACTTTGATGTTAACGAGTTTAAGAGATGGATAATTAAAAAACGATATTTCTTTCTACAATTTGACATTGACCTCATCAGTTATTTCATAACTTATAAATACTGATGCCAAACAAGATATTTAATGGTTGTTTTCCTATTATCAAATACAGAGCACACACACACACACACACACACACACACACACACACACACACACACATATATATATATATATTACAGCATAGTTTTGCATTGTTCATGAGGCATTCACACATGTTTTCTGATGCCAACAATTGAGTTGTCCATTTTAAATGTACTTTGAAAAATGCAGGAAAGAAGGTTATTTCGTAATCTTATACACACCATTACATATTTAAGAATTTGGCACTCGCAAGTTAATTTGTTAATGATACATGTATATGTTACTAAGCACACTTCAGTTAACCAACAAGACTAGATGAATCTTTGAAATGGTGACATAAATCATAGCCAACAAAAATCCTGTAAAACAATACAACTCTAAGATAATTACAGTCCCTTCCAATTGCTTTAGCAGAGTTCTGATGGCCTTTTTATTGCTGGAAGGATCTGCTGCACTAGCACTGTCATCCTCTGCCATCTCTCCCCTGCCATCTCCTTTGCCATCTCCTCTGCCATCTCCTTTGCCATCTCCTCTGCCATCTCCTTTGCCATCTCCTCTGCCATCTTTGCATATTTCGCCCTCTTCTCTTCATCTGCGGCCTCCCACTTCATCTTCCATACTGTGGGATTGAAGTCAGGATGATCTGCAAATTAGTGTATTTCTCTAGTAAAAGGAAATACAATCTAAAATAATTATTCCATTTAAATTATTAAGAATCTTAATTCAGATGTGATTGTCATTTGTATAGGACAATAGCACAAACAGAAGCCATGAGGTGTGCACTGTTACAAAAATAAATACATTGTTAAATAGTGCATGTACTTTAAATGAAATAAAATTTAGTATAGAAGATGTATAGGTAAATATGAAAGACTGAAGTAGTTTAATATTATATGACAATACACCAGTTTGAGATATGAGTGTGCATTTAGTGGAATTTGAATACCTAAGTGGGACAGAGTACGTGGTACTACAGTCAGTGAGGAAGACGATAAAATGTTTCAAAAACTGAAAAGCAGCATTTATTTAAATTTGTAAATGTGCGAAATACAAAATACTATTGACAGACATATTTTACTACAGTGGAAACAAAAACAATGTCATATTTGCAGGTAAAATCCTGGATATGATACTTACAAGTAACAAAATAACATAACATAATAAGAAATCCGCATATTTAATTACTCTCTGAATATTTATCACATAGTTTGTGTATCTGCCGAATTTGGATGATGAAACTGCATATGAGAAACTTACTGAGCAAATTCACTTATGCAGTAATGACTATTTGTCCCCCTCCCCCTCAGCCCCACCCCCACCACATCCCACGATAACAAATTGTTTTGTACCTTACTATCCACGAGAGGTCACCAAAGGGAAATAAATCAGACGTGTCTTGAAACTGGCGTATTGAGGGTACCAAATACAACCAGATCCAATGTAGGTGCAACAGTAGAAATGGTCCTATGATCGTCAGTGTCAATTCTTATAATTTATTAATGAAACAATAACACAATTAAAAAATAAAGACTACAGCTTACGTGAGACCTCCAAACATACCCTTGGCTTACTCCTTACAAAATACAGAATACGCAGTTGGCCTTACCGCTGGTAGGGTTTTTCTATGCAGTGCTTTCCCACGCCCACTTCTGTTCTTCAAATGATTTGCCAGCCAGTTCTGAAATAAGTTATACATGTAAGAACCCAGCGGTTCTTGAAAAGAATTTTTAAAGATTTTCCCTATATATTCACATATAAAATGTTGATTCTCTATTGTGGCCTCACCCTACCCCTGGAGGCAATGATATTAACAAACGTGAATCTGCACTATGTCAGAAAGCTGCCATGTAAATTTGAACTTTCCTGGCCCAGTGGTTCTTGAGAAGATTTTTAAATGACCCAACCCTATTTTGCAATTATCTCTCCTTTGAAGGAGACATGACCCTTCATTTGAATAAACTTAACCTATGAATTATTTGTACCAAGTTATATTGAAGTTGTCCCACTAGTTCTGGAGAAGATTTTTAAATTTGTCAGTGTATTTGGACTATTTCATTATTATCTCACCTTGGAGAAAGACGTTGCCCTTCATTTAATCAATCTTGAATCCCATTCGCCCAAAAATGTTTTGTACTATGTTTGGTTGAAAATGGCACAGTGGTTCCGGAAAAGAAGTAAAAAATGTGAAAAGTTTACAGTCAGACAGACGGACAATGGAAGTGAGCTACAATATCATTTCATATATACTTTCATTGTAAAAGAATTTGGATTAACCTGTTCATTAATCAATCTGAGACGATTAACTGTAACTTGATGAAGTCTTCTCAAAGGAAAACTTAATCACCTTTACCTGAATTTCTGTTAAATTCAATTTCAAAGCTAATTTTTGGCGACCACTTAGCCAGGCTTTTCCTTTCCTCATACCTTGTTCATATACCCCCTCCATCATTTTCACTTGATCTGGTGAAAATTCTTTTCTGTTTTGCTGTATCATTGAAAATGATCATGAAAATTAGGGGTGGGGTGGAAATGGCTGAAAATCTTATACACAGCATTTTCCCAATTAATCTCTACACAATGAAATGATAGATAAATCAGAAATATCAATACATGTATCAGAAAATCAAACTTTTTTACATGTTAATTTTATGATGTATATGATTCCAATACTATGTGGTCATCATTCAATTTTTAGTATATGAACAGGTACATGTATGAACTTTAAAGACGATGTAAATCATCATATGCCCTGACCCTAAAACTATACCTTATATATCAGGTATCACCATTTTATTGTACAAAAAAAATCAAAATATGTAAGCAAGGCCTGTATGTAGTTTGCCTTGGCAGATTTGAATTTTTGGGTTATATTGTAACTATAAATGCTACTTCATACATTAATAACTTAATAAGACAATACTATCCATACCTAATTGCAAGAAAGATTTAAAAAAAAAGAGACCAGTGTCACACTCAGAGTCCTACACATGCTCAGTACAAAGTCAACACTACATCAATGTTGACCTACATTTTAAGGGGCAGATCCTGGATCCCCCCCCAAAAAAAATGTTATGTACAGGTATGCAGTGAAGGAATGAAGCTTTCAATGGGTTTCGCGATTTTTTCCAAAGCATGGGAAGTGTTGTAGCATTTCCCCCCTTCCATTTAGAACAATGAGATTCCTCTCGGATTATATATGTCAACACCATATAATTATTATCATTTAATTCTCTTTGCATTAGGGTACACAGTAGTACTACTTCCGTTATATTATTATTACATACGTGAAGCATAATAGGTAGCCAACCCTCCATATTGTTATATCATACTATATACACTAGTCGTGTATTTGTAATTGAATCATTCTATGTACAGTGTACTATGCCCACTATAGGCCCTAATTGGGGATAAATCATATCAATCTATGCAAAAATTAAATTGATCATTTTATGAATGCATTATTCTTAATGCAAGTATACGCCTATTTTTATTATTGCATCTAAACTAAATCAACGTTATCAAAAATGGCAAAATAACATCACCATTTTGTTTGTTTTTTTTTGTTTCTGAATCTAAAACGCATGTGCAATAAAAATGGCTAAAGTGATGTTGGACTGAAACCGAACATCAGTTTATCACTTGACAAATTGAAATGTGCAGGTACTTTTATGGTGTTGCCGCACAACATGAGAGAGAGAGAGAGAGAGAGAGAGAGAGAGAGAGAGAGAGAGAGAGGTCATTTCAAACATAGAGAGGTCATTTTCACACATTATGTATGCAATGTACAAATATTTACTTGCTCATTTGTTATGATTTTTATATCCCGAAAATAACAAAACCATTATGAAAAAATATTTGTACGATCTATTCGTTCATTTATCGTTATTTACGGAAATAGCCGAGTAGTTACGATTGATCTTTGTGGTTGCGACCGAGACTTTCCGTATTGTGTCTGGTGTTCGCTAATCCCAATACTATATGGTATAATGGTAATACCACAGACAGCATTGAGAGCGGTAACCCCATTAACTTTTGTGTCGGTTCAGAGCTGTAACTCTGTTCGTATCAGGTGGTTAGAGTATAAAAAGTAAACGTACAAATTTTGATGCACCAGATGCGCATTTCGACAAATAATGCCTCTTCAGTGATGCTCAAGTAAAAGATGTTGGAAATCCGAAACAAGAACAAACTTGGAAGAACTGGAGAACCTAAAATACCAAATAGTGGAGCTAAATCCGGCAAAGGATCAGAGCTATGCATGAGGGAGACAATCCTTCATTTTGAAACGAATTTCTTAATTTTATCACAGAAGTTACCACATATTTAGTATTGGAGTGTTGCAGTCTCTCAGTCCCTGTAAATTAAAAAGTAACAAGTAAAGCACACGATTTTAAATTTGTTGACTTGATAAAATCATGAATTATCGTTGTTTTATAAATACATACCACAGTCCCTGTTGTAAATACACACATAGACTGTATTGTGTGTAAATATGATACATGTACATTAAAAACACAATGCTACGAGAGGGTGGGGCATAAAAACCTCGATGCTCGCAAACTCCAATGTCGATGCCGAAATTACAAGGTTGTAAAATGTGTTGTAAACTTAAACACTTAACTGAACTTAAACAATCAATGGTGCAGAATTAAGACTTTTGATATACCACTTGTAAGTGAATTCCTAAAAGTCTTATTCTAATTAAAATAAAACTATTTGTCCGAGTTTAGGTGTTATCTAAGCTACATGAAAAGGCTACGATAACTAGTTCAGTATTTAATTATTCTAATTCTTAAAGTCCGTTCCTCTTTCCGTTCCGTAATTTAGCAACACCCCCCAAAAGTGACTGGTTGTTTGATTTTGGTCCCGTCAAGAATTGTTCACTCACATTAATACGGCGCCAGTTGTAGGTGCAGAACCACATATTTAGACATATGCTAAGCACTTATGGCCGTTGTAATGAAGTTCTTTTGGATTTTGTGATGGCGTAAGAGGAAATAATAAATTGCAGAATAAACAAACAAAAATACTTTAATAATAAAGTAAATTTAAATATACAGATAAAGAAATAGAGTACGTTTACACACTCGCACACACCCACACTCTACACTCACTCTTACTATGAAAGAAATACAGATAATAACTTAATGTAATAAAGCCAAATATTAACTACAAATTAGGGTTGCTAATTTCACAGCAAGATAGCACTTGCAATCGTCAATATACAAAATATCAACTTTAAAATTAAATTCAATTATAACAGTTGATATAATAAAACACAATATTACAATAAAGTTCCGAATAAGATGTTTTTGCTTTCCACAGAAAAAGTGTGGAAAGTTCAGTTTTAAGTTTCAATTGTCTTTTGTATTTTGTTAATTGTTATCAATATAGCTTATTGAGGCAGTTATTTTAGTATTATAGTACACAATTGAAAGTTCACTGACACATACGTGACGCTACTCAGCTACCATATTACCACGCCCATACTCATCAACAGGCCTCCATAGAAATAACTGTTGACAGCATCTCCGTCCCCGGTCCCGGACTCACAGGTCTCTCTATCCCGAATGACGGTACACTGGTTTATCTACACTGCCAAGCCACAGGAAATGCCTCCCTCAGAACCAACGCTCTCCGCCTCCGGTCCTGGACTCGCAAGTCTCCCTCCGGACAGTTTCACAACGGCTATCCTTTCACTTGGCCTGGGTACCTGACAAATGGCCCTGGACTTCCTAAAACCCTCTCTAGCACGGCTGGAGAAAACAGAATGTCCTAACAGTAACGTGATAAGGTTTCCTGGCTACCCCATTCCACCAGTCTAATATTTCTGGAATTCACCATAACAAAAACCTCCTGCAGGACAAAACTGCAAACGTGGCCGCACGCTTGACAAACGGCCGCTATTCTCACTGACCAAACCGGTCGTACTATAAATAGACGTAGTGGCCAAACTCACACTACGGATACCCCTAACTGACATAACTATGTACAGCTAAACCAAACAAATAGCGAAATATAAAATTCAACTTCATCACAGCCGTACCAGTGAGGGTTCTTTAACGTGCCAATGCCTTCTGAATGTCGATCGTTTGGCGAAGGAGCAATTACTATCTGTTTGGCGAGGCCATGACACGAGCGGGCCTTCAAATAACGACCTCCTGGTTACGAAGCAAACACTCTCCACTGAGCTACCGCGACCGGGGACTTGGAATTACTCTGTCATGTAAATTCCATCATTTCTGACCAAGTGGTTATTGAGAGATTTCTAATTTTAAATTCCTCTATATTTGCATGTAAAAGTTCTATTCCCTATAGTGGCTCCATCCAACCCCAAGGATTCATTGATTGATTGATTATTTATTGCTTTCCGCCACACTCAACAATTTTTCAGTTATCTGGTGGCGTCCAGTTTTTGTTGGTGGAGGAGAGAACCCAGATACAATGTACCTGGGAAGAGACCACCGACCTTCCGCAAGTAAACTGGCAAACTTGCTCACATAACGCAGCGGCCGACCCAAGGAAGCATGATTTGAACAAAGCTGAATCTATTCTATGCCAGGAAGCTTATATGTAATAATCAACTTCTCTGGTCAATTGGCTTGCGATATGAAGATTATGAAAAAAATATGCATGTATTGATTGATTTTTTGCCTCACGTCCCATCGAGAATTTTCACTCACATTGAGACGTCACCAGTTGCAAGTGAAGTAGCACAAATTTAGACCTATGCTTAGCGCTAAGGGCCGTAACAGTGAGGGTTCTTTAACGTGCCAACACCTGCGGCGACACGGAACCTGCGTTTTTAAGGTCATATCCGAAAGACTCGTCATTTTACCTTTTAAATGCCGAGCGTTTGACGAAGGAGCAAATCACTACCTATGTTTAAGTCTTAGATTTGACGTGGCCATGGCACGAGAGGGGCTCGAACTCATGACCTCCCAGTTACGAAGCGAACGCTCTACCACTGACCTACCACGACCGCAGCTATGAGCCCGTGGGGATCCGGATTAGAATAGGTCCTCAGTACTTCTTGCTTGTCGTAAGAGGTGACGGGCCTTCGGATTAAACTCAAGAATCGAGGTTCCGAATCTTGACAGTTGTGGCACGATAAATATCCTTCCCTTCTCAAAGACCGTAAGCGCTCTTCACCTTGGCAATTGTGACGTCTCCATATGGGTGGGGAAAAATCTTGAGCGGGACGTAAAGCAACATATAACCCTCCATTTGAAAAAACTTGAATCTCCTATATATATGAAATATGTTATCAAAATAAGCTATATTTAGAACAAATCCCCCAAAGTGGACCACTTGCACAGACGGTTGGATCAGGACACATCCCTATCTGAGGTTCCTCTCAGGTCACTTAACATCTGGACAATATAAAACTATCTGAGCTTCCTCACAGATCACTTAATCTGGATTATATAAAGCTGTCTGAGGTTCCTCACTGATCTCCTAAAATCTGGATTATATAAAGCTGTCTGAGGTTCCTCACAGGTCATTGAACATCTGGACAATATAACACCGTCTGAGGTTCCTCACAGGTAATTTAACATGCGGAATATATAGCGCTATCTGAGAGTCTGAGGTTCTCGCACATCATTTTATATCTGGATTATATAACGCTGTCTGAGGCTACTGACAGATCATTTAACGTCTGGACAATATAACATTGTCCGAGGTTCCTCACAAATCATTTAACATTTAAACTAGATATAACACTGTTTAAAGTCCCTCACCAATCATTCAACATCTATCTTGATCAGGGAGATGGGTTAAGCGTTGTCAAAATCAGTATGTAAAAATGTTCTAAGAATTGGTATAGAATATGTCCACATAGCATTTGACCCGATGTGTTGCATTTGCAAGTAAGAAGTTATAACATGAGAATTTGTGATATGCTGACTTTAAACGAGACAATTAAAACCCCTGTACTGTACTACACCATAAGATTCACCATCTCTCACTCCCTAAAACCGGCACGTTTTGTGAGATTCATAATTTCAAGAAATTCATTGCTTTCTCTTCCCCCAAACCTTAACTTTCATAATGAAAAATCTGAACATTCTTTATAGAGAGAAAACATTTGGTTTCTTTACCCCAAATCCTGTCACTGTTAATGTGTTGTATAACTATGTAAAGAGCGTAGAACGATGTCTTTCTATGAAAGATTTTAAGGTCATCATTATAAAGTATTCTTCACGGAAAAGTATTGCTACGTTTATGATACTTTCCAGTCAAGATGTCTTTACAAAATAACAACCAAATCTAACATTAAAGTATTCGTTAAAGTCTCCTTACGATAACATACTCCTGGCCCGATAACAGAGACATATTGTGTTTCTGCAAACATGATAAAATAAATTCAAATACGACTGATTTTTACCTTACAAAAATGTATATTCTGGTATAATATTCATAAAACAAGGCAATGTTAACAACATTTATACAAGAAACTACAGATCTAAATGTACACAAAATTTATGATACACAAGTCTATTACACATTGAGGTTCACATTTTCTTTGTCCTCATCAACAGATTGAAAATCAGATTTCAAACAGAAATCTGCTGCTATTCATACTATATTACGGTGCCTTAATCTACAGAATTTGCCTTTTCAGAGTATGGTAGAAGATCACATTCTTCTAAGGTAAACTCCAGGGATTCTGTCTGGGGACACAGGTGAAGAGTTGAAGATTGTGTTGGTGAAGAGGTGTTGGTGACCTGTTAATGTAAATGTCTCAGGTGGAGAGCTGAAGATTGTGTTGGTGACCTGTTACTGTAAATGTCTCAGGTGGAGAGCTGAAGATTGTGTTGGTGACCTGTTAACATAAACTTCTTCCCTGATAGTAGTACTCACATCTACAAAACAAACATCACATGTCTGATTTGAATCAGGAAATGAGCATATGTTTCTGAATAAGATGTGCTTGTGAAACACTGATGCCCTGTATTGCAGCAAAATAACCCTGGTACCCAAAGAAAAGTCTTGTTATGAATAATACACACATCAAACATAGCAAGAGGCCCATGGGCCACATCGCTCATCTGAAATCACTTCGGTCCTGTCATTGTTCAGCTGTTGTTGTTTTTGAAAGAGTTTTATATCAATCTTTATTCCCATGATCGATTGACTGATTATATATTGTTTAACATCCCACTTGAGAATCTTTCACTCATCTGGAGATGTCACCACTGCCGGTGAAAGGCTGCAAAAATTAGGCCTATGCTCCACGCTTGTAGCCTTTGAGCAGGGAGGGATCTTTAACGTGCCACATCTGCTGCAACACGGGGCCTTGGTTTTTGGAGTCTCATCTGAAGGACCACCCCATTTAGTCACCTTGTACAACAAGCTATGGGTGCTGTGGATCTATTCTAACAACCTGGATCCCCACGGAGCGTGACCCAACCTATCCCCAAAGGATCACAACATAACTGAAAATGAATTATATGCCTCAACACTAATATGACTAACATTACCTCATTGCTCTGGTTCAGACCAAAGGTCACAAAGTTATAAATCATGGCTATTGTGGTTAACAGTTGAAACTCAAGGGGCCACATGGGCGTATGACTTTTAAACCTTTACAAGCCAACAATTTAATCCACGGGCCCACATAACATAACAATTACCAGTAAATAAATTCCCACTTTTTCTGCCAGTAGGTTTTGAAAACAAGATATTCCAAGATTTTCCCTACATATTCCTATATAACACTTTGATCCCTTATTGTGGCCCCATCCCACGCTGCAGTCATCATTTTAACAAACTTTAATCTGCACTACTATGTAAGAAAGCTCGTATGTAAAGAACTAAGCATGGTAATTCTCCATTCCCGCTTACAGATGTGAAGACAGATAAAAGATGATCAGATAAGCTCGCTTGAACTTTCAGCTCAGATGAGCTAAAAACTCATGCAAAAAGCAATCAAAAGTTATGGCCAACAGCCAAACCAAAATCTATATGCCCACTAATATGGAAACATACAATATACATTGCACAAAGGTCACAAACTTTGCAATATTCTAGAAGAGAAATACTTTGGCAATTTCAACTTGAAAATGACTGACTTCTAAGAAAGCAAATTAACTTTGAATTTCAGGGCCAGAAATGACAATTATGGGAAGCAGTCCTTTGCTTTCTTGGTGAAAGATCTGTATTATCTCAATGTAATTACCCAGAAAAAAAATCTTATTCATCTTCGTTCTCGCTGGTCTCCTCTAAATGTTTGCTGTTTTCCTCTACACCATTATCTTCACTCGTCCCCGAGTTTGATTTAGGATCATCCTCGTCATCAGGGTCAGATTCCTCGCTGCTATCCTCAGAGTTCAGTTCCCCACTTTATTCTTCAGACTCAGACGCTTCACTGATTTCCAGCTCTGTTCCTGATTCCTGAACCTCCTCAATACTTGAATCTTCTGTTATCCAATCATCACTGTCTGGATGATCTGAAATTGTAATAGAGAAAAGGAAGATCCTAAATCGTAAGAGGACTCAAAAACTAACTCATGTCCATCAGTTCGTGACTGATAAAAATCATGGCAGATATACTGTTTACCTATCAGTCCAAATCTGTACATACAGATCTATTTCAAAATCAAAAAGTGTTTATAATAAAATTAGTTTCTGATTAATACATAAATGTTTTGCATTGTTTCACCCCCCCCCCCCCCCCCCCCCCATCTACCTCAATTTTCAGTTTATGTGGCAGACTAAATAATTTCTCTGCGGATTGATAAAAATTGTTGCCAATCAGTATGGCTTGACTGGCAGACTGAAATGTTCATTTCAAGCCCTGTGAAAGATAATTATGTCAATGGAAAACATTTACAGAGAATGCACAACATGTTGCCGTCCTCAATTTTGTGTCATCACAAAGAATAGGTAGAAAATTTAATGTTTCTGATTGTTATTCCAGGGCTTCAAATTAGAGAGAAATATTCGCAAAACGTGAATAAATTTGAAAAATTGCGTGTGAAAATAATGGACACTCAGAAATCTTATGACGCGGTGATTTAGAAACCATGATCGTCTCGTATCCGCTTTTTTTTTTTAATACAATGATGCGTATTTGCATTTCTTGAACTTGTTCTCAGATTCATAGAAACTTTTACATGTACAACAGATTGCAACAACTGTTTCTATCCATCTTTTGGGGGCCTCCGTGGCCGAGTGGGTAGAGCATCACGCTCAAAATTACAAAGCCTCTCATCTCTAGTCGGCGCAGGTTCGAATCTCGCTCGCGCCGATATATGTGAGAAAGTTTGCCAGTTTACTTTCGGAAGGTCGGTGGTCTCTTCCCGGGTACATTGTATCTGGGTTCTCTCCTCCACCAATAAAAACTGGACGCCACCAGATAGCTGAAAAATTGTTGAGTGGGGCGTAAAAAAAAATCTATCCATCTTTTATAATTTATTAGAAATTTAGAATCAAATAAATATTCTAGAGATCAGACATCACATTATGATCACAAATACAAACAATTGCGAATTGGCCTTGATTGTTATTGAATTCTGTGTCAGTTAAGCAACTTCTGAAAAACCACTGACAAATGATAAAGATGTACAATTTTAATCATTGATTACATAAAACATAAAATTAAACATTAAATATGGCAAACACCCCCTTCCCCATCCCTCTAGTTTGATATTCTAAATAGTGTTCTCTATTAAACTGAAGAAAGTAAACCTTGTTATTATTACAGATATGATACAGTCTGTTAAAACTCAGCATAAAGAGTTTGATACTGTATGCTTCAGTTATACTTTGTTTATGTTATTTATCAGAATCTTACGACCACATCAATGAGAATGCCCCCCAACGTCCAGTGTAGGGGCACTAACTGCTAAACTGTAGGCCATTACATTATTATTTTTTATTGGGAATAAATTAATTTTTTAATTCACAGTGAAGTGAATATGCAATAGAAAAGATATAAACTCTGAGAATTTTTAGTACTTGTACTTTATAATCAAATTAGATCAACATTTATTCTATTTAATTTCAGGGGATGGGGGTGGTGTTATTAATGAGTTTTTTGGTCAGACATTGAACTTTTGATCTTGTCCCTAAGTTCATAATAGCTATTCAACACAGAGATTGGTGTAATGTATATAGTCAGTGTCAAACCAGTACACAATGTAGATTTTATCCACACCTGCTCCAGAAACAGACAGGATATCACAGTTACAGAAACAGACAACCTGCCACAGTTACAGAAACATACAGCATCACCCCATCACAGAAACATACAACAGTCCACCAACCAAAGCTGTGTCAATATCACTGATATTTACAAAGTACAAAAATTAAGTAGAAGAAACCAAAACAAAAAAAAAATATGTAAATTTTAAACTAGCAATGATCAATGTTCTATAGATCTCAACAAGTAATAATTCCAACAGGGGGAAAAACTGCATTAAATTCACATTCTGCAAAATAAACAAACTGCATATTGTTTTTAGACTTATATTCCTCTGGCAAACCCTGATAGTTAATTCCTCTGAACTCCCTTAAAATGAAAGCAAACCCTTTTAGTGCAAGTATGTGTAACAACAAAGAAACATGTTTTAAATGCACTAATGAAAACATTAAATTTTACATCTAAAATATGTCGAACTAACTAGAAAGTTTCAAACACCTATCATGAAAATAGCATCCATTTGTAGATTAAAGTATATATATATATATATATATATATATATATATATATATATATATAAGTATAAGTTATCCCCTATGGCTGCAAAATTCTGGAAATTCTTTTGAAAATATTTTCAGAAATTGCTTAGGAAACATCAAATGAAGTTGAAAAATTTACATTTTTGTGACCATTTTGAAAATTTTGATCTTACCATTTTATTTGTCATTTTCAATTACCCCTACACACCAAATTGTATTGAGTTAGTTTGAACATTTTCAAAGATCCACTCTGGACAAGTTGTAATCATAATAATAGTAACTGAGCATAAATCTTAAAAAACTGTTAGTGTTCATTCTTCAACATTTGTTCAATTCAATCATTAGTATAACTATTTAAATGAAAACTAAATATCACTGCTGACAGCATCTAACTAAACCTGCATTTTAATTACAGATAACACTACCTCTATAATTACAACCCACATTCTACTTAGAACTAATCATTACCTCCAATTAAAACCTACATTCTAATTAGAACTAAACACTCCCTGTAACAGTGTCTAATTAAAACCACAACCCCTGACTAAAACTCACACTGTAGTTAAGACATTTATAACTACCTCTTTAATTAAAACCCACATTTGAATTAGGACTAAACTAACTTTATAATTATAACCCACTTTCTAATTCAAACTAAACACTACCTCTAATTATAACACACATAGTAACTAAAACTAATCACTACCACTTATTACAACCCACAGTCTAATTAAAACGACATACCACCTATAATTATAATCCACTCTAATTAAAACTACATATTACCTCTAATTACAGACCACATTATAATAAGAAATAAATACTACCTTTAATTATAACCTACACTGTAATTAAATCTAATCCTTAGCACTAATCATAATTCACATTGAAATTAAAACTAATCATTAACCCTAATTATAACCCACAGTCTAATTAAAACTATATACAACCTCTAATTATAACCCACAGTCTAATTAAAACAACATACTACAATAAACTACAATACATTAGTACTTACCAGTCAGAGAGTACTTCCTCTGTATATATCTATATACAGACACTGTGTTGTACCATGATGTGAGCCAGAGAAGGTGAGTTTTATGATCATAGTTCAGGCTGCGTGGTCTGTATACCCCGTGTTGTGATGTCAGTAACACAGACAGGAAGTGACCGTCCTTGTCGATCATCTGTACTGTGTTGGTGTTAACATCACACACCAGGATGTGTGACAGCGCGTCTGTACAGATTCCACGTGGCCATAGTGATGATCCTGAAGGAGGTCCTGTGTAGGAGAATCGATGTCTTCCCCCGCTCTCTGTCACCACTACAGCACAACGTAACCAGTCAGACACAATAATATCACCGTTCTTATTCTCTGTGATATATAGAGGATAACCATAAAACGTGTGACTGTTGTTGTCATGTTGTATTGTCAGGATGTGTTGTAATGTACTGTTATACAGGGTTACCTTGCCTGTATTTGTATCATAGTTACACATCCCGACCATCAGATCTCCTGTGGTGGGGGAGCAGTACACACATTCTAGTCTCCATGGTAATGGTGATGGTCTCTCTAACAGTGTGGTGATTTTTTTATTGTCTGTAGACAGTTTGTTGATGTTATATTCACTGTCTATATAAATCACTTCACCACAACTGTTCACTGTGTGTAGTCCTGTATACAATTCTGGTAATTGACCTGTCACACGGTGTATAGTGACTCCTGTTGTGTCTGCCAAGATGAGATTGTTATCATCACTGACCCAGACCCGGTCTGACATCACACGAGACATGTGATGCACATCACTAACACCTGTCACACAGAAAGACGCGTGTTTTACAGGTGTGGACATCAGTTTCAGACACTCGTCTATTCCTACTTGTCGTTTTCCTGTTGTCATTTGGATTTCTGGGATTCTCCTCAATAACTGACTGACGTCCTCCATGTTGAATCCCTCAGTCAGGGACAGCAGCAGGTGTTGTGGAAGATTAGGGGTGTCTTTTATCTGGGGGACAGGACTGGTCTTTATAAACAAGAGGAATTGTACCGCTCTGTTTGCTGATTGTTCATATCTGTCTTCATAGTTCTGTATGTGGGTCAGGTGTCTGTTCATTTTTCTCTTCTGTTGTTGTATTCTATCAATCAGTAAACCTCGGTATTTTGTTTTAACATCACATACCACAGTGTCAATCAGATCCTTCAGTCTCTGGGCTTTTGCTGACATCTGTGATTGACGGCGACACATTTGTGGGGGACAGGTTTTGATATCAGTTTGGATCCCTGCCAGGAGAACACGACAGTTATAGAGAGTCTCACTTCTGATGTTGGCAATGATTTCTCTGTGTTGTTGTCGCTTCGTTTCATACGCAGTTCTAATGTCCAGTATTTGGTGTTTTCTGTGTTCTAAACATCGGAAACAGACAGAAAGTTCACATGACTGACAGAACATTTCGTAGATCCTGTCTGGATGTCTGACACAGATCTCTTGTCTGGGGATGTAGTTAAACTTCTCACGGTAAATCACGACATCATGGTACACCGTATTTAAATCAATAACATGTCTCTCCTTACACTGTAAACACAGATCATGTTTACATGTGTTACAGTAAAATTCAGTGTCCCCCTGACATTGAGAACATTTTCGTACTTTTAGCTGAGTGCTGAGTCCTAGTATGTCCATGATGTGGAGGGTCTGGGACTCTAGAAACACACTCTGTAGAAATTAAACACACAGTATTAGACTAAAACATGTACATGCAAAATATAGGAAGCATTAAAATTGGAAATTTTTATATTCCAAGCTGTACATCATTTCAAATATCAACATAAAATAATTAATACATTCAATTGATCTACATAATTCATAGGTTGACCTTCTTATGACAAGTAGATCTCTTGAATGTTAAGGCCAAAAATATAAATTGTTCTGTTTCCACTATTTAGGGTAGGTCAGTAGGAAATTGAGCATATATTTTCTTCTAGAACGTCATTCTAAGACAAGGACACATTCTGAATTCTAATCACAATCTCCATTAAATTCATAGATAATATATCAAAACACTGAAACCAATGGCTCATTTTTTACTATCAATGCAACTGGTAATTACCAGTGTCATCTCCAAAATAATATATAGTCACCATATCATACATATGGACTACCTATGGGATGAAAATGATCTATACAGATTTTGAGGTCAACAGGTCAAAGAAACAAAATTAATGAGTGGATAATATGTTCTCATGTCCAGTTTAAACTAGTGACCTCAAATTCATAGAGGTCATCTCTGCTTAGGATGTACAAATTTAACAAATTTGATTTCTGTCAAGTAAAGGGTTTCTAAGAAATTGAGCAGACAATATCTTAGTATGAGAGACCTAAAACTGCATGGAGAAAAACAATGGAGAAGGAGAGAACAGATGGTTTTCTTGGACTGAGGTGAGAGTTGTGGCTACAGACAGAGATGGTGGGAGATGTTCTGTGGATACTTTTTGTACCACATTGCTTAAAATGGATAGAACAGTAAGAGAAAACATGTCTTACTATGTCCAGTTTGATCTCTGACCTTGTGGCCTTAAAATCTATAGGTGAAATGTACTTCTTAGGGGGACGCAGTGTACCAAATTCTACATCTGTGATAAAAAGGATTTTCACTTGAGCTGACAATATTTTTCTATGTCCACAGTAGACTGCCTTTCACCATCTTAGTTTAAAATCAATAAGATTGATTGATAATATATTGTTTAACGTCCCGCTCGAGAATATTTCACTCATATGGAGACATCACCACTGCTGGTGAAGGACTGCAAAAGTTAAGCCTATGCTTGGTGCTTAAGGCCTTTGAGCAGGGAAGGATCTTTTTCGTGCCACACCTGCTATGACACGGTACCTCGCTTTTTGTGGTCTCATCCGAAGAACCGCCCCATCTAGTCGCCTCTTACGACAAGCAAGGGGGTACTGAGGATCTATTCTAATAACCCCGATCAACACGGTGAGGGTCATCAACTCTTAGAGAAAACATGTACTGGTGTGTGACAAACAAAAGGTTTGATAATGAGCAGACAAAACTTAGTCTAAAAAACAAGAGGCTTACAGGCCTTATCAGTCAAAACCACTACCCTGAGATAATGAAATTTACAAGTTTGGTAAAGGGTTCCTTCCAAATACATGTCTAGTTTCAATGTAATATTCATAGCATTAAAGAATATGTTTTTTAAATGTTTCAAGCAAATTTTATATGCCAAGTTTATCCCCATCCTGGAATCAGAACCTCTACCCAGGGGATCATGAAATGATAGAAGCCTTTCTGCTCTACATGACTAAGCTCAAAAAAATTTTCAAACCAGATTTTTCACCACGCAAGATGGAAGCTGGATTGGGGGTCAACAACTTTTTCTCTACTAGGTATTAATTTTTCTGTAGAACTAGAAACTATTACTGATAGTAACTATAACACTATTTTGCCAAAAGTTAAATCCTTGATCCGACAGTGGAATCGACGAATATTAACACCTATTGATCGTGTAACTGTTGTAAAAACCTTAATCTTACCAAAACTAAATCATATATTTATTTCTCTTCCTACAACTAATGTTGACAAAATATCCTCTTTAAGTAAAGACATGTTTGAATTTGTATGGAAATCAAAATGTGACAAAGTTAAAAGAACTATTGCTACCCAAGATTATTTATCCGGAGGCTTAAAAATGGTGAACATTGAGAATTTTATAAGATCTTTGAAATGCACTTCGGTCAAAAGACTGTTGACTGCAAAAAATAAACCATGGTTAGATATATTTTAGCAATAAATGGAAATGATGCTATAAAACAAATTTTAGATAATGGAGATGAATATATATCTGAAGTGTTAATTACAAAAAACAATCTATTTTGGCTTGATGTGTTTAATTCGTGGAAGAATGTCATGAAAAAGTTGGAACAAGACAAAGATATGAAACACAAAGCTTATAATATTCCTATATGGTATAACTCAAACATAAAGATTAACAATAAAACTATATCTATAGAAAACTGGTATCAAAAAGGTGTAAAAACTGTTGGTGATCTAATGTCTGATGAATGTATTTTTCTTTCAAAATGTGCTTTTCAACAAAAGTTTAACTTTTCTAACGTAACAGTAATGCAGTATAATAGTGTTATTTCTGCCATCTCCAAATGCTTAAAAATTCTGGGAATTGACAGAACATTAATGAAAAAAGGTTGCTTACCTTATTTACCATTTTATTTTGAAAAAATATTGTTAAATTTAAAATGCACAAAAATAGTTTATAATGTCTTAAACAAATATTGTGTAAAGCCTTCAGCGATTACAAAGTGGAATGAAGAGTTATCTCCTCATGGAGGGAATGATATATGCATACATGATGTTTTTCAAGTATGTTTCAAGACTACAAACGATTCTTCTATACAATGGTTTCAATACCGACTTCTTTATAGAATTCTGCCTGTGGACTACTATCTTAAAAAAATTAATATTAAAACAACAGATTTATGAACGTTATGTAAGGAAGGTACAGAAACCATTCAACATGTAGTTGTAACTTGTAATGATGTATTAGATTTGTGGAGAAATTTGAGCATGCATATTTATAGAACTACTTCAAAGAGAATTGGTTTTAACATTAAGAATATTATACTGGGTGAAACACCACTCACCAAAGACAATATTGTTATGAATTTTATCATATTACATTGTAAGCAGTACATTTTTACTTGTTTTTCGCAGTGTAAAAAGCCAAATATTTTAGGTCTCATAAATCATTTGAAAATGAAATATAACATTGAGAGATGTATATCAATTTACAATTCCAAATCACTATTTTTTGATAGACAATGGGACTTATGGAAACTTATGTTTGAGCCTTCTATATAGTATTCACTTCCTTATTAACCCATTTCATTGAACATTATAAATACTTGTATCTAGTTTCCTTTTTTGCAATAATGTATATTTAACTTTCATTCCTTCATATAACTAGTTTCTATATAAAATGTTTATTCAATTCCGGTAAGTGTGAGTGTTTGTATAAATGAGTGTGAGAGTTTGAAAAAAAAAAAGAAATGCCCATTGCATACTGTTTGTATTTATGTGTGTGTGTATAATGTCATGCAATTAAAAAAAATAAAAATGTAAAAAAAAAAAAAAGAGAGACAAATAAAAAAAAAAAAAAAGCATTTAGTTTTCAATGCAGATGTGGCATTGTATTGGAGGAGATTTTTGAATATTGGTTAATTTTTAGCATTTTCTGTTCTGTACCCTTAGACTCTAAGCCCTATGGGTACACGACTCCAGAAATTAGGGGTACACGACTCCAGAAATTTACAATTAATGTCCTCTTTCTCACAAAGATGTTTCATAACATAACTGAAAAAAAGAGAAGATTTTGTTGTTTTCCAGTAGAGGTTAACAGGCTCAATTGTTAATGCACGACGTCGGATGCACACCAATAGCAATAGGTCACCTGGATGACTCAGGTGACTTAAAAAATGTCTTTGGACAACAACAGTTTAGTTTGATCTTTGAACGATACGTTGCCTGTGGCTTCAGGGAACAGATCCATTTTTTAATCAAACAAAACAAAACAGATGTCATTCTCGGACATAGTCAATAAATGTATAATTGTATATCTTCCATTAAATATTCAGAAATATTTAGGTACAAAATAATATGCAAACCTATATATACCGTGTCTTTTCTATTGTCGTAACCTTTGTCAAACCAGGAAGTGAGATTTTGATGAACGTTGAAGTCCCTCTATTTAAGGATACTCTGTGTGATCAAAACTGATGCTGCAGGAAGAAATTTCAAAACAGTTACAAAGGATGACAAACAGACAAGAGACAAATTTCATATAAATATGTTCATGTGAATGTTCAACTCATAGAGTCAATACACTATGAACCTAGATACAATATTAATTTTGCACAAAAAGAACAAGTTAAATGTATTTGTGAAACTCTATGCTCCCAAGTATGGCTACATTCAATGTTTGTATATGACACTAATCTTCTGGTACACGGCCTTCAATAGTCAGGGAATAGTAGGGCTGGAAAACGACATTGATGCTAAACTCCTTCAATACAAGGCTTACAACATAACAATCAACTCTTGTAAGTATATAAGGCCATATAAAATGTTTGGAATTCAGGCCCTCCCGTGCATACTCAAATGGTGCTGTGTGGCTAACTTTATTGCCGTTTTAATAAAAAAAAAATCCCAGTGTGATGTGGTGTTATTTCCGAAAAACTTGGATTCTAATTTTAGAATTTTAATACTTTGTCTGAGAAACGTTTGAAAGGCAGGACTGATAAATGCTAAGCATTTCGGTACATAGATCTAACTTACAAGTTGTCAAAATGGCAACAATCTTTTCTCTGCTATCTGTTCAAATACGTCAAGGGCTAGTTCTACAACTGTTTTTCCCTTGAATATCGTTGTGGGGTTTTTAGATTCGTGTAGAATATCATAATTCTATTGACAATAACTAAGAATATCTCTTGAATCTCCATCAATACTATTGTGGATGCAAGCCACATGACATCACTGGAGCATATATATACAAGATACTGTCTCTACTGGAGAAGATGTTTCACAGTGAAATCCGACTTGCAAGCATTACAGAGCTGTATTTTAGTTTTGGGTGTTTATACAATTCTTTTTCTTGCACTTCTGACAAAAACGTATTTAATACATTACGTCCAGAGCCTATAAAGCCTTTACCAGCATCCCCAAGAAAAAACAATGCAATGTAGCTACCAATCAAACAGCTACGAAATAAGCTATCGATAAATATTCAGCGAGTTGTAATTTTATGTACACCAGTCTTGGTATATGTTTGTCATCATGTTTGAAAAAATGAAAAAAGCCTTTAACATTATTCTTATTCCCAATGAAAAAAACCTGCATCAAATATTGGAAAAACTGGCCTGAGAACACAAACTTGACAACCTAAGTTGTCACTGTATTTTCTTATGTTCACATGGGTGGGGGGTTTGATCCCCCAAAGAAATTATAAAAATGAGTCATGCCTTACAAAATGAACCAGATGAAATCACGTCATATCGACTGACAAGTGATCGCCATATGCGAATTGCTTACATATTTTAATGTGTCAGATCTAATTGGTGATGATGCTTCATGCTTCAATACATTATAATGTTACTAAAAATTGTTATAAAATCGTAAATCATATTGCATGTTCTGGTACACGACGTATTTGGAGCAATGTTAGATTTAACTTTATCTCGGTGCGACATTAAGACATATACTACCTACACAAATCTTGTGTTCTGAAAATTTGTTGAAAATCCAACCTTGTGTTTTCAAATATTTTGATAAATAAAGTACATAATCCGGTTTTAGGCAGATCCTTCACAATTGACACTTTGTTGGGATGTTACTAAGCAAATCTTTCTGCAGTGCAGGTAATTTCTATAATTTGTCAATGTTTCTACCAGCTTTGCCGAAGGGACTATTTAGTTTACCCTCAGTCTGTCTGTCCGCTATTCTGAATCAGTTTTCTGGACTTTTCCCCACACTGAATGAAGATATTCAACGGAAATTCTTATACGACTTTGTCTTGAGCAGTTACAAATCACCTTTGAATTTCATTTATATGCTTGACCTACTTCTGACTGAATTATGCCCCTTGATGTATGCTTGAGGCTTTCTGGACTTTTTCTGCATTGGATGAAGGTATTCAATTGAAATTTGATATGTGGCTTTGTCTTGGACAATTACAAACCAAATTGGAGTTTTACTATGCTTGACCTACTGAATTATGCCCCTTGATGAATTGCAAGATCAGTTTTCCAAACTTTTCTCCACATTGGATGAAGATAGGGGACTTTGTATTGCCTACAATATACTCCGAATGCTTGTGGTAAACTACATCTTCTACAGTTTGTCTTTTAGTATTAAATCATAAGGAATGAAGCTAATTTTGACCCATGTTATACAATATAATCTAATTTGGTGCAGTTTAAGCTTCATATAATCAGCTTCGTGGATTATAATGCATACACTACTCCAAGTTACATTATATCGTATAACATAGGTTAAAAATAGCTTATTCCGTAATCAATATAAGGTTAAAGTGAGTAGCAGACAGACAGCCCAAAAACAGTTTCATTAAAATCAAAATCCACAGACACTATGCTGTGTAGGTGTATATAGGAACCATTACCACTTTGACATCAACTTTCTTTTGTCAATGATGCAGGATCTCATGAGAGTTTAGAATGAACCTGAAAAAATCAAGAACAAAACATGAACAGAATGAGCTTCACATCATGTGATCAATGATCACATCTCTGTTTATATGCCATCTTTGACATCAGTACTATTTTATAATGTTTTCTTATTACAAAGCTGTACACTAGATGTAAAGTGGGAGGGATGGACAGAAGATGAATGTGTAGACAGACAGTGATTCTTATATACCAACTAAACCTTATCTGCTGGGGCTAATATTCTGAACTTCATTTTGTTTGATAGAGATATTCAGGGGTAAAAAATAGATTTTCAAGAATACAAAGTTTTATCTTGATAACAGGTGTTTATGAGTGTACAAGATTATTGAAGAATTACTGCATATTTAATATACAACTCAAACAGCCCTGTCTTAATACCCATGTCCCTGACCCAAGACTATGAATGGTGAAGACTTTACTCCTCATTGTCACTATTAACGATCATGGTAGCTTGGTGGGAGAACATTCTCTTTGTGACCAGAGGGCCAGAGTGGGACAGGGAGGTTGTAAGGTTCAGCCCCATTCGTGTCATGGTCACTCAAACCAAAGATGTAAAGATAGGCAGTGATAGCTCTTTTTTAAACACTCTTAAGTAGTAACAGTTACAGGTTATTTGGATATGACTTTAAAAAATGGAGGTGCTGTGTCATGAAAGCTGTCAGCATGTTACAGAATCCTCATTGACACAGTCCACTTCATGTACTGCTGGTGATGTCCAAGTAACAGTATGAATGAAAATTGTTCAAAATGATGTAAATCAAACAAACAAAACAAAACAGTATCACTATCTGACATGTTTGATTGTTTGATGCTAAGGAGTAAACAAAAGAGATTTTAAATAAAATAATGCACTTGAAAAATTAGAGAAAAGTATCACTAGGTCCAAGGCCTACAGATCTATAACAACTAGAGATTATTTTTGTGAAAAACAAATGTCTCCCCAAATTGAAATGCAAAAAATTAAATCTCCTCCCCTTATGTACTACATGGTATGGAGGAGAAAGCATGAACAGGAACATTGGACATTATGAACTTTGATAAGCCATATAGCAGAAGTGTTCATAAGTTATTTTACACCCTCCACCCCTCCTACATTCACTGTAACATTTAGGAAAATAATTGGATCTTCCCATCCTGACAATGTGCACATCTACAAATGGAAATAAAGCATTTAACAAAGTTTAAAGTCTATCCAATGAGCCATATAGCAGGATAGTTTGTAACAGATGGAGAAACAGACTTACGGACAAAAGTACAAAGCAATATGTCTCCCCCTGGAAGAGGGGAGACATAATTCACCTGTTCTGCACATCAAAGCTTAATCCTAAGGCTACTGACAAATGAGTAGATGTTACAGGGGTTTCTCATTTAAAATCAGTACTTTATAAATTCTATGATCCTTAAAATATTATATTCTATGCTGTTCTTGCATACTAATTTAGACAATGGATTACTCTGTTTACCTGATTAAAATGCAAGGCTCATGGTGGGTGTCAACAGTCACCAGGATGCTTAATCCATCTAGGCACCTGATAACCCTCTGGTACGTCCAGGGGTGCATGTTTACCCTAACACTTGATTTTTTTATTCTTTATAGAATTTATTTTTACTTCATTCAGCAGCAGTACAAAATAAGATGAGCTTTGGCCCCATCATAGTACTTAACCACCTACAGGATCAAGAATTTTACAATATTGGCTAAAGGTCACCTGCTTCATTTAAATATCCACAGAGTTTCAATTTTGTTTCACTATTCACTACTATTAAAGAAGATGTTACATGTATTTAAATGCTTTACACAAACACTACAGATGCCAACTGGGTTCCATCTTGGAGTCAGAACCTTTAACCCAGGGATCATGAAACTTTAAATACTATTCATTTAGTTTTTCTTGCAAATCTGTTTTCATTAAAAAATTTGACAATTTATTTTATTACTACCGCTAAGACCACAGGGGTTCTAGAGTCCAAAAATTCATAATTTCTGTCCCCTTGTCCCAAGAATGCCTCATTCAAACCAGACATTTTTAACAGATGACACACGATGATGGACGGACGAAAAACAAATGCAATTTGTCTCCTGAAGTATTCAGGCTACCTAAATTAGAAAATATGCTAAATTGCTATTATATATTGATAGTTTCCTTTATATAAATATAACCAAGCGGCATAAGCAACGCAGGTGACGGTTATAAATTTATTAATGAAATGAATAAGGCAATGGCAGATCTGAAATTACAAATCAAACACCAATATATTATACATACAACAAAATAAATAATTACTTAAATTCACACATATAATGAAATATGCTTCCACTGAAATGTATATGACCTATTTCATTACTTTTGATATTACTTCAAAAGGTAACAAAATCTACAGTTCTTGATTGGAAAACGGCCATTTCATAGTAGAGAAACATACTAGTTTATAATTAAAAAGTTCAACCTACATATTAATAAATCAGTTGATAACAAAAATTTACCTTAAAGTGTGGCAACAACGGACAGCTCGGGTATCCTCAAGACAATTTCCCGCTCTGACGAGAATAGCCCGTGTAGCTTTTATTTATAGGATATAAAAAAGTTGTTTAACCGGTTCTAGCAAGAGTGAGTGAAATTCTACAAACTAGCTGACCAATAGGAAGTTGTGAATAAATTTCATACAATTAATATAGCACAACCTAATATTGGAAAAATATGTAGAAAATTTAATTAGTTAAACGGATCACCTTGCCACATGTAAAACACTCAATGTCATTCATATTGAGTTTCGCAAATAGAGGTAAAATATAGATATAATAAAGAAACCTTTACATAACCACTCTTCCTTTTCCTCTTTCAAACAGATGTCCTGGGAATTCTGTTAAAAGTAATCAAAGCTATTAGTAATTTCATGATTCTATTATACCGGTATATGTGACAGTTACAGATTAACATAAATTTCAATTCTTGTTGGCACATGTACAGCGTTTCCTAGAGTTTAAGTCAAAGTGAAATGATGTCAATCTTTGTTAAGAGCGTGATTCAATATGGAGCAATGTTCAATCTTTGTTAAGAGATTGGATCAATATGGAGTGATGCTCAATATTTGTTAAGAGTTGGAATCAATATGTAGTGATGTCAATCTTTCTTCAGAGTTTGAGTCAAATATGGAATAATGTACAGACACTGAAGCAAACTACTTACACCAGCGGAATGGTGAATGATTTGGGAACAAACGCTTTTGTTTGGGTAACAAACACTGAACAGAAAGCTTCTCATCAAGATCGCAACACTTTGGTCTAAGATGGGAACGAACAGTTTGGCCTCAATTTCAAATTCTGCATTTTGGACATTTTCAGTACCTTCATTGCGGGATAGCGAGAAATTTCATGCCAAAATAAGTTTAATGAAATTAAAATCATGGGTATTTTAAAATGGAATAAAAGGGGATGGATAAAAATTAATACATACTTAAATATGATTTTAATTCAACAGGGGAATATTTAAATGTATGTAATGTAGTAATTATAAAACAATTTTTTAATTTAAAATTGAATTGCATCATTTCAGGTTCAATTTCAATACATAAAATTGCCGTCGTTAACTCAATAATATCATTGGATTAATGCATAGGTAATTTTAAAGAAGAATTCAGTTTGTACATGTATTTTCTATAAACTTCAATCAAGAAGTCATAGCTATTTGAATGTACATTACAGTGCATATAGCATGTTAGACCGGTTTTTTTATCATATGCATATTCAGAATAAACGTAACCAAAATTAATAGATCAATACATGCACTTTCAATTTAATTAAAAAAAAAATAATTAAGAATTTTAACTTGAAAATCGTTGATAATTAATGTTTTAAATTAAAAAATATTCATTTTGCATTTAAATTCAACAGGGGTTCAATGATTTTCATGACTTGCATGTTAATTGATGGCACACGTTATGGTACCTACTCGGTGCACCTAAGTTGCCACATCGATCAATTCCCTATTGACCAAAACAAAAATCCCACCGTGTGAACTTCTTCCTTTATTAACAGTAAGATTATGGTTATTTCTTACTTTATTTATTTTCTGGTTTCAAATTGAATGATCCATTTTCACGTATTTCCTACTTCAGTATATTGATTTCCATTCACAATCTTGGTGAAAGTAAAATTTGTCGTTTAACCCAAAATAAAAATATTCTCTGTCATGTCTTCATTAATTGGTAATTTGTAAGATTTTACAAATTTCAGCTGTGGAACTGTCCACCCTCTTACACCTGTACAACTTGATAATATTGTGTCAAACCAAGAGCAATGGTCTCCTTCCACCTTGACCAATAGCCATGTTACCTGACAGTGACAGACTGACATGCGTGTTCCGGATAGCCATGTTACCTAACAATGACTGACATACGCGTTCTGGATAGCTGTGCGGGAATGCAATTTTGGAGGGGGAGACTGCTTTTAGAGAACAAATGGTTTTAAATGTGAGCAGAACACTTTGGTTTGGGTTGGAATGCTTAGGACTGGAAACATTAAGCTTTATGGTTTGAATGATTTGATGTGGGAAAGGAGTGGTTTTCATCAGGTACAGTAATGGAATGGTTCAAATGGTGTAGTAGTATGCTTCAGGGTCTGTACAATGTTTAAGTTTGAGGTAATGTGGGGGGATGAACAATGTTCGAGTCTTGAGTCAATGTGGAGTGGTGTACAATGTATTTTTACTGTTGGTCAAAAACACTGCACACTGTATACACATATCTATAATCCCAAATTACATTTTCAAAATGTCAAAGCATGACTGTCATAATGAGTGGAGACAGCAGTGTTTGAAATTTTCTAAATCCAAGGGACATGAATCTGCCAAAATACTTTTACTTTACCCAAATACAACTTGACCTGTGTTTTTTGGTGACACATCTATATCTTGAATACTAATTCAGAATGTCCATGTATGACTAAAGTAACCAAAGTAACAACATAGGTCGTGAATTTTTTTTCCACCAAACACTAACAATAACAGGTGAAAATCAAATCACGTGACGTTCAGGTGAAAGGACGTGAAATCTTACCTGCTCCGTATTTTGACAAAAATCTGTCTTTTCGGAGACAATCCTGTACCTTTTTTTATTTGTGTGTGTATATATACATGTTAAACATTCGATCATCGAAACTGGACTTGGAGCAAAATTTGTGTAAATATTTTTGTGCATTTCTATTGTGCCGTTGTCTACCTGGAATTTAAACTCGCATAAGCGCCAGTTACTAGGATTCATCGGTGATCTGTGTTCATCGATCACCCCGATTGGCTTTGAAATGGCGAGTGAACATGGAACTGATCTGACAATTCCACTAACGATGAACAAACCAGTTTATATCAAGAATTCGGAAATTCAAATGGACAAAACAAGTAAAATCGGTGAGTTTGAAATGTATGAATCAGTCTTCAAAGTTGCTGGTGACAATATACTATGTATACAGCTTGAGCGAGATCTTTGGAGAGTTTACTTGAAAACAAACGAAAGCAGATCAAAGTTACTTGTGCAAGGTTTTGAGATCAGAAACATCACTGCCCAAGTTTATGATTCTAATCCATATTCAACTGGTGCCGCAAGTCCTCGCGAGAAAGTACTGAAAGTAACAATATGTGGGCTACCTTTGTCTGTTGACGACAGTGCAGTTCTTGAAATGTTACATTTATTTGATGTCACAATAAAAAGTAACATTAAATACGAAAATATCAGACATCCTGTCACTCACCGCATGACCAATGTGTTAAACGGAAATAGATTCCTGTACATATCCCCCCTTCCAGACAACAAATCCCTTCCCAGACATGTAACATGCGGAAAATTGAAATGCCGGATTTATCACTATAACCAAATAGTTGGGAATCCCAGAGTGCAGTGTTTCAATTGCTGGGAAAATGGACATCAAAAACAGCAATGCAAAAATGAAAAAGTGTGCAGAGTGTGCAGAAAACCCGGCCATACTCCTGGATCCTCAGAGTGTCCACACTATGAGGAATTCCAAGACGATGTAGTAGTGTTCCAAGGGAAAGGAAATCCACTTTCAAACTTCTTTCCCTGCAACCTTCGTGTATTTGGAGAGCATCATAAATCAGCGGAGCATGCGTACCAGCTAACTAAAGCACTTCGATCCAGCGATCTCGGTGCCGCACAGAAGGTGAGGGAGGTGGAAACAGCGCTCGAAGCCAAGAGAATCGGCCATACTATAACTGACCCCCCTGGATGGAATGATGACAAAGAGACTGTAATGGAGGAGATTGTAACAGCAAAGGCCAATCAAGTAGATGAAGTCAAGACCAAGTTGGAGAATTTAAACAGCACCGCTACTTTCGCCGAAGGAACATACGACATGTTCTGGGGTACTGGACTGGATACTGATGCCACACTGCATACTAAACGCAACAAATGGCCCGGGGAAAACAGGCTAGGTACAATCTACCAAAAATCGATTCCAAAAGAAACCAGAAAGCTGAGAAGTTCGTCTGTGCCCCGGAAAGGCGGAGCAGCAGAAAATCAGTCCAACAGTGAGGACTTCCTTACTTATCTAAGGAAGAAAAACAAGGGTAACAAGGGTTAGAAAACTATCAATGCAAATATTTCAAAATATAACCATATGGACAGTACAGATTTAAAAATTTACTCATTAAATGTTCGAGGATTAAATACATATAAAAAACGAACTATACTTTTTGATTGGTTAAATGATGCAATATATGATGTATATTTCTACAAGAAACGCATTTTGTTCAAAAACAAGAATATATATACAATTCAAGATGGTTTGGAGAAAAAATACATAGAATCAGTACACAGTAGAGGTGTATCAATTCTGATTAGAAAAAATAGTAAGATTGAACTTATTAATTGTAATAGATCGACAGATGGAAGGAAATTACTGGTCAATGTTAGATATAATGATCAAATTATTAATTTTTGTAAATATTTATGCCCCCAATAATGAGAAGGACAGAATTGAGTTTTTTAAGAGGTTAACCTCTTGGATTAATAAACACTCTATAAATCTGGATAATATCATATTATGTGGTGATTTCAATTGTCACCTCGATTACGAAAGACATGACAAAAGTGTGACTATTTTAAAGATAATCTTAAAAACATTTTGTCTCAAAGATGGTTGGATATATTCTGGGAAAAGTGATGAACAAGGATTAACTTGGTGTGATGGAAATAATATACCAAAGAGCAGAATAGATTATGTTTTTATTTCAGAATATTTGTGTTTCCCATTGAACAATATATATCTTAGAAAAGCACCCGATGTTGATGATACCAGATTAACAAATCACCTTGGTATGATAATTGTACTATGCACTCTAGAAAATGCTAGAGGTGTAGGCTATTGGAATTTAAATACAACATTATTAAGTGATGATTCTTTTTGCAGAAAGTTAAGAATAAAAGATCCAGTAAGTAAATGGGAATATTTCAAGGTATGTATAAAAAACTTTTGTTCAAACTATTCTAAAAATGTAGCTAATAAAAAGAAAAAACGTATTAAATTTATAGAAATGCAAATCAAAAAATTAGAAACACAACATTATTCCGAAATAAATATGAATTATAAACGTATTCTTGAGAAAGAAATAGATGATTATTATGCAGATAAATGTAGGGGAGCATATATACGCTCTAGATCAATATGGGTAGAAAAAGGTGAGAAAAGTTCGTCGTATTTTCTAAATCTTGAAAAAAGCAACAGTCGGACAATACTATTAATAAACTAAAAGATGAAAATGGAGTAGTATATACAAATACAACAGGAATATTGGATTGTCTCGCCAAGTTCTATAAAGCACTATATTCGAGTAATGATAGAGATAATGCAAATATTCATGATTATCTTGAAAACATTAATTGTAAAATTATAACTGAAAGTGAAAAGAAAATGTGTGATGATGTTCCAACTCTACATGAATGTAAAATGGCAGTTAATTACATGAAAAATAATAAATCTCCTGGACAGGATGGTATACCAGTAGAATTTTATAAAAAATTTTTGGAACGATATTAAAGATATATATTATAAGTCTTTACTTAAAAGTATAGAAGAAGGGATATTACCATTTTCCCAAAGAAATGCAGTTATTTCATTGATATACAAAAAGGGAGAAAAAGATAATCCAAAAAATTATAGACCTATTAGCTTAACTAATGTTGATTACAAGATATTTGCTCATGTATTAGCCCATCGTCTACAAAAAATAGCTAATAATGTTATTGGACGTCAACAAAGTGCTTATATTAAAGGTCGATATATAGTTGAAAATGCAAGAATTATTTTGGATATTTTTTATTATTACATAAACAATGACCTAGATGGAATTCTATTATTCCTTGATTTTGAAAAAGCTTTTGATTCAGTTGACCATGAATTCATGTTTAAAACATTAGAAAAATTTAACTTTGGAGATAATTTTGTTGGGATGGTAAAAACACTATACAATAAACCTATTTTCAGAATAAAAAATAATGAGTGGATTTCAAAATCGTGTGAAATGCATAAAGGAATTAGACAGGGATGTCCAGTATCTGCATTACTATTCGTATTTGTAATTGAGATATTAGCGATACAAATAAAAAAAATAGCGATGATATCAAAGGACTAACATTCCAAAAACAATCTATTTCAAATGATGATAAAAGCATAAAAATTGTTCAACATGCAGACGATTGTACAAATACGTTAAAAGATACAAACTCTTTGACAAAAATTACTAGAGGTGATTGTAGACTTCAGTAATGTTGCAGGACCTAATCTAAACTTAGAAAAAACAGAATGTTTATTAACAGGCAAATATATAAATATGTACTCAAATGACTCATACCTTCATGGCGTGAAAATTGCAAGAACTTGTGTACAATCACTTGGAATTTACATGGGGCATGATAAAATTGAATGTTACGAAAAAAAGTGGACAAATAAACTGGAAAAGTTAGAAAAAATACTAAGCGTTTGGAAAAGGCGGAAACTTACATTGTTTGGAAAATGCACAATCATTAATACTCGAGCAATCTCTAAAATACTTTATAATGCCCTTATTTTAGAAGACCCTAAAGATGAATTTTTCAAAACAGTTTATCTGGAAAAAACGAGACAGAATTAAAAGAAATACACTTATAGGCAAAATTGAACATGGAGGAATCGGTGTAGTTGATATTGAAAGTGGATTTTATGCTGCCAAGGCATCATGGATAAGAAAAATACTAAATGTAGAAAGCGTAACACATAAAACACTTTATGATATATTGAAGCAATATAATATCTCAATTTTTGATGTTTTAAAAACGTCTGAATATAACGACTCATGCTTTTTCAAAATGCTAAACCTCCCCACTTTCTATTGGGATGTATTTTCAGCTTTTAACAGATCTAAGAAGCAACTAGATATAAAAACTTTAAAGAGAGATGACTTTCTTTGTCAATTTATATGGAATAACAAACTCTTCCAAAACAAATCAAGAACCTTATGCTTCGAGAATTGGATAAAGAGTGGAATTTTATATATTAAGGATATATTTGATGAACATGGAGAAATGCATGATATAGTGTACTTTACTAACAAATTAAAAAAGAAAAATAACATTCTTTGTGAATATATTACACTCAAAAGAACGATTAAAAGTTATAAAGAGAAATTTGATTGTAACTATGCCAAATATAATCATATAAAACCTGATGTACATTTTTTGTTTAAGAACAATGTTGTAAAATCAGCGAAATGTGTCAAAAGTAAATTTTACTACTCAATTTTTATCAATATGAAATTTCAAAAACCATTGTATGAAAATAAATGGGGAAAATGCTTTAATGTGAGTCAGTCTAGTTGGAAAAATATATATACCATGAAGATTAAAGAAATGTATGAAAAAAGAATATCAGAATTTAACTATAAACTACTTAATAGTATTTTGAACAATAATTTATATGTGAGTAAATGGAACAAAGATGTATCTCCATTATGTGCTATTTGCAAGACAAATGAAGACATAAAACATCTTTTATATGAATGTAAAATTGTTAAGCATATTTGGAGGGAAATTAGCTCTTACTTGAAACTTGATATTACATGGAAAACTATTGTACTTGGATATTATAATGAAATTTGTGAAAAAACAACTTTTTTGAACTTTATATCTTTTGTAAGTTTTTGTATATACAAATATAAAATGAAGTGTAGAATACAGGAAGAGACAATGTTAGAGCAAGATCTCCTGCGTAACATCAAAAAAGAACTTATAACCCAAAATAAAGTAATAGCCAATATTGGCAAGAACAGAAGCAACTTATATAAGAATATAGGAAATTGTCTTTAATTAATTATCATGTCTTCATCTCTCATATGATATATGCAATAGTATGCACTATATTGTGCTGTATTATAAAGATATACCGTGATGTGTAAGGCCCACCCGCTGAAGATTGCTGTCCCTCAGTTGGCCATACTAGGGGTGTTTATGGACTGTAGTGCGTGTGTGTTACCCTGGTGTGTATGTGGGTTTTTCCAATCTTAAGTATATCATATGATTGCAAATGTATGAATGTATTTATATGTGTTTGTGAATGTATATATAATTATGTATATATATTTGTTTGTTTGTTTGTTTTTTATTTATAGTCGCCTGAGCAATTTTTCAGCTATCCGGCGACTGTCATTACCGGTGACGGGGCTGCAAATTTAGACCTATGCTTAGCACTAATGGCTTTTAGCAGTGAGGGTTCTTTTACGTGCCACACCTGCTGCGACACGGGACCTCCGTTTATAAGGTCCCATCCGAAAGACCCATGACTCTCACTTCGTAATGCCGAGCTCTTGGCGAAGGAGCAATCACTACCTATTTTAACGTCTTAGGTTTGACGCGGCCGGCCCGAGCGGGGCATGTATATATATATATATATATATATATATATATATGTATGTATGTATGTATGTATGTGTGTGTATGTCATATGTATGTGTGTTTATATGCATAAATATCTAGTAGATTAAAAAGAAAAAATGCTTTTGGATGTGACCATAAAACTGAGGTTGTAGGTCACAGTAGGAGGTAGCATGATAAAATCCCTCACTACCATGACCTTCAGTGTCTTATGTAGATCAAATTTATGTGCCTCTTAACCTAAAATTCCTTAAATGTACTATTTATGTCCCCCGTGTCCCAAATGCTATATACCTTATTTGAAAAGAATTGAAATAGCAGTTATCAAGTAGAAGATAAAAATGTTCAATTGTTATCGAATAATGCACAACGGATGACAACGGATGCAGACCAATTGCAGCAGGTCACCCGAGTTTACTCAGCTGTATGCTTTACATTTGTTTTGTGATCATAAAAACTCAGCTTAAGTTTAAACATATAAAACCTTTTCTGATATAATAATAACTTTATATCAATGTTACAACTGTTACCACTGTCTGTATTCCGTTCTTCTGTCTTTGTGATGCTGATATAACTAGCTGTTATTACCTGTGGAAAAAAAATAATACAGAGTTCATCATGTCCTTGTATGCAGTATTCTTACTGTATAGAAACATATTCATCAGAGAGAGCTTATGCAAGAGCAGTCTTTAAAAACTCCAAAGAGTCTGATGCCCAGGGCCTGGTCAAGGTCGATTGACTCTGTATTGTGTAACATCCCTCTCATATGGAGACATCACCACTGTCGATGAAGGGCTGCAAAATTAATCCTACACTCGGCGCTTGTGGCTTTTGAGCAGGTAGGGAAATTAATAGTGCCACACCTGCTGTACACAGGGCCTTGCTTTTGCAGTCTCATCTTGAGGACCACCCCATTAAAGGTAGGAACAGGGATGCAAACTTGCATATATCACAAATTTAATTAAGTATGAAATTGCTTTCAGTATTTATTTTTAGTAATATGACCAATCATAGCTTTACTGTTGATGAGAAGAAAATCTTTCTTATATATTCCCATACAAAACTTTCATCCCCTTTTCAGTACTGTGGCCCCAACCTACCCCCGGGGACCACGATTTGAACAAACCTAAATCTACACTACCGCAGTATCCTTGCCTATTAATGTAACTAATCAAATAAAGAGCCGTTAACTTGTTCAAAATAATGTTCTGAACTGTCATATTCACTGCCTGAAAATAAACAAAGATGAAAACTAAATCTCGGTGCGTTCTTTTTTCTTCTGTCTGGTAAATTTCTAACTTGTCTGGTTGATTTTCTAAATTATCCCTGATCTAGAGGACATAATATCTGGTAGTTTTTTATGCTTTTGCCAACTTTGCTTCATCATGCTTATATAGAGGAGATTCAAAAAAGGATTTTAGAGAAAATTTCAGAAACATCGAGTATGTCTTAAATGATGAGCATTTCCGAAATTTACCACCATTGTGAAACAGTCAGTAGCGGGTAAAACCCCCTCGGTTGGCCAGACAACTTTAGATTCGGTTTGGCATACTCCTAACGAGACGACCCAGGTCATTTTGGGGAATGTTATTCCATTCCTGTTGCAATGCTGCAGCAAATTCTTGGACATTGGCAGGAGGTTGTTGACGTTGGTGTAGCCATTGTCCAAGCATGTCATGTACATGCTCGATGGGGGAAAGGTCCGGACTGAGTGCGAGCCATGGTAATATGGTGATATTCTGCTGTTGAAGATAATCTGTAATGATCCTGGCCCTATGATGTCCAGCATTGTTATCTTGAAAAATGAAACGGCGGCCATAACAACATACAAACGGCACAGTATGGGGTGCCAAAATGATGTCCCGGTAGTACTCTCCTGTGATACGTCCCGCAACAACATGCAAGTCTGTTCTATCGGCAACAGTGGTGTCTCCCCACACCATTACAGATCCACCCCCATACCGATCATGTCTAATGACGCTAACGTCATGGAAACTTTCGTTACGTCGGCACCAAACTCTCCTGCCAATGTCCAGCAAATCCAGTGAACCTCGAGAACATTACGTGGTTCCATCGGCGATTATCCCAGCGTTGATGGTGACGACATCATTGGAGTTGGACCCCAATGTGACGATCCCTCGGGGAATGACACGAAGACGTCGGGCCTGTAAGTGAAATCTGTGCAGTCGATTCCTACTGATCTGGCCACTCAATACCAAGCCAGTATCCCTTTGAAGTTGAGTTCCCAAGGTAACAGTGCAGAGGAATCTGTCCTTAGACTGAGTTGTTGCCCTTGGTCGATCGGACTGTGGTCTATCCTGAACAGACCCTGTAGCACGATGTCTGGACCATAACCTGCTGATAACAGAATGGGAAGCATTCATTGCCCTTGCTACAGCGACCTGTATTGTGCCAACCTGTAGCATGCCGAGGGCATGTCACATCTCATCCTGTGTCAGACGGCGCATGGTCTTTGTTTAATTATTGACTTACAACAACTGATAATCTGATGCTTTCTCTTCAAAATCTTCCTTTAGAGTGACTCTAACCTTCCAATTCAGAGACATGCAAATTTGTGGCACAACACCCTTGATCATCAGAAGCATCCTGTGCAGATCGGGAGAGTGTGATTGATGTGTATGAGTGATGAATTTCGTTGGAAATGCTCCCTCGTTAAGGGAGTATATGTGATATTACAAATGTACTTTATATCTATTTCGTATGTATTTATTCATTTACATGAATGCATTATTGCCTTAGGTATTAATTAATTCTTTGGTATTGATCAGATTGTTTTCTAAGTTATCAAAATTTACTAAACTCGGATTGAAATTCCTGAGTACAGTCTTATACTGTCATTTCATTGGTTCTTGCATTTCATTGGTCCTTTCATATTTCTTTTATCCAATAATAGTGACTGACCTTTATTATAAGTTACCGCGATACAATGTATAGATCAGAGCAGTATCCATTTTTCCCTATAGAAGATCAAGGTCGAATCGAATGCATCTTGTGGCATGTAAGAATAATATTTATTTATGTCTTACTTTACTATTTCATCTTTCTATATGTCTCTTTATTTTAACTGCAAAGCTTATACTTTATTGTATATTTGCTGTTAAAGTTTCTGATGTATATTTGAAGAATTTGTTTGTAGGTTCAAAGGTTAACTTTTTTACAGAACATATTTTTTTCTATTATAAATGAATACTGTATTTTTGGTAACTTATTGTGAACAGTTAATATGAAATCTTAAATGTAATCTTGTATTTTTGTCTGATTTCTTTGTTATTTGTTTTGCTTATAGGTCAATGCCTTTATTCTTCAACTATAAATTTACAACAATTTGAAACTTCGTTATGTCCTTTCTGCTCAGTTACATATACAACATGGTTTCATATCCCTTTGTACATGTCAACATTTTGATCACAAAATACAGTACCCCCTATTTTATTTTTAATAGTATATCATAAATCTATTAAGATAAGGAAAAGCTTCTAGTATACTGATCCCCAAAAGCATGCGACTGTGCATGAGTAGTTACTTCCCTTGCCGTTGCTAAGCTGAATATAAACACACTGCCATTTGCGCTTTCGCCTTAGATTCTGATAGGTGAAAATCACGTAATAAAAATAAAAGCCTAACAGCGTTTGAGTGAAATTAAGTGGGGGCTTGGGGGCGGCAGCCACCGACAAGTAAAAAATGATTAAAATTTGCCTTTCCTTACAACATGAAATCACCTTAGCCCTTGTTTGGATTAATTAAATTGAGGAGTTGAATAACGTTTTGTTATTTGGTAATCGAGGGTTCCTTTGCTGAAGTAAGTTCAGGTACGAGTAAAGAGGGGTCGTATACAAAGTTGTTAAGTTCTAGAAATTTTAGGAATGGATCTTGACAGTCAGTGAGATATTTTTTTACGGATGCAATACTGGCTAAAATAAGCATCGTACATAGATTTTACTGTATCGCTGACTGGTGTTGACTTTTTTAATGCACGCCAGGTAGACTCTATTGTATTGGTGTGTGCCCCTGTATCAGAACCTACAAAGTTTACTGAATGATTGACTTTTAGATGTTCGAACCCTGATTATTGTTGTACCAGATTGTATGTTGCCTTTTATTATCTCGAGCAGAGTCTCTTGTGTTCGATCTATCACTGTTTTAAACAAAAAACAACAACACCTTTTCGTTTCCCTTTCTATCTCCCCAAATACCCAGACACAGTCAAATTTCTGTCCTTTGTGAAATTTTCTTTTACCAAATTTACTTTCGTCAATTTCAACAATTTTTCCTACTCCTCCTATTTTTTCTGAATTTTTCTCTAAAATACAGGTACATTGTACATACTTCTCTGGAGTAATTGTACCAATCTACAACAGTCTGACTTGCAATTTCAAGTTCGTGTCTCACGAAACTTTCGCTAGCTTTGTATACCCAAAAATACATAATTAACAGACCTTTTTCAAGAGTTAACTTGTGCTTTTCAAACCAGTTATCAGTTCTGATTGAATCTTTTCGTTGCAGGTTTTATCAGAACACCTCCGCATATATCCGTCGCTTGAATAGGAAGAATCCTTTCTTAATCCAAACTTTCCGTTGTCACAGCTACCACAAGTTTTGCCGTCCAAATTAATCAGAACAGATAAACCTGTTAACCATTGAAGCAACTCTCTTGCATCAGTACAAATCAACAATACTTCTTCTTTTTATCGGTAAAAGCACCCAGTCAAAATTGACTATTATGTGCCTTATACTTCTTTCAGTTTTACGGGCATTTCATTGCAAATCAGCTGATCAACTTGTTTACATCTACACAAGTGACGCATGATATGAATATTCATGAGTATTATGTAAAATAGAGCGTACGTGACAATTTTGCTCAACAACAGATTCTATTTATTTTGGAATATAAGCTGGACGTCTTCTTGCCTTATTTTTCATTTCAAATCTAAAAAACTGAAGCAGTTTTTACAACTTCGTTTCTTACAAGGAATTTAAATTTGGGTTTATTTTTGTGTATTTATTGATCGTTAACGCGATTATATATCTATATATTAAATGCCTACGGCAGCACTTATTTTAGCGACATATTTAGTGGGCCGCTATACTAGAAGTGTTCCAAAATTATTGGTTGATTAAATATTGTTTAACGTCCCGCTCGAGAATCTTTCACTCATATGGAGACGTCACCATTGCCGGTGAAGGGCTGCAAATTTAGGCCTATGCTCGGCGCTCATGGCCTTTGAGCAGGGAGGGATCTTTTACGTGTTCCAAAATAAGTCGTGACAAGACCTAATGATCTGTAAAATACATTTATTAAGTACCCTCTATAATGACTCTATATAGGTGACAGAGGAAACCAAAGTGATATTTGTTCAATACTTAACGATTCCGGTTCAGAAGAAAGAAACTACTACACTCACGTCCTGCGATACCGCGGGTCCTATGGTACCGAGGTATTTCGGTTTTACATACATCACGAATGAATCTCGACATCTAGTTATAGAATACCGTGGAATTATTCTTCTTTACAACTTGTGCACAGTCCCTTCTTTTCCTTTCTGGTGGATACCCAGGAAAAAGAAATCTGTCTTGTACAAACTCCTTCAAATCTTCCGCGTTCGTTCCTCTTACTTCCTTCAGCATGTTAGGTTGGCGTGAAACTATTTGGCGTGAAACTAGTCCTTACAAAGTTTTACATGTTCGTGCGAGATCAGTTGCGCAGGCGTTTTCAATTTAGATGTATCTGAATTTTGTTTTAAGATCGCATGTGAATTCCCCTTCATGTAGATTGTCAAATAACTTGTAAATATTGACAACTATAACAATTTTTGAAGGAGATTATATTTCGCAGCGGAGTATTTTTTTTCCCTTTAGGTTTGTCTGTCTCTGAGACCGCAGCTGAATCAAAGTAATGAAAGTACTGATAAAAGTTGCCTTTATGTAGATTTGCACCAGAAAGAATAAATAAATAAATAAAAAGCCCCCAAAGTCATAAACGTATAAGTAAACTTGTGTTTTATTACTGTGACAATCAGTGTGCAAATAAAGCATGTCTATTACACAGGCAGACACTGATAAGTAACCACCTTGCCTGGGTTGGATTTTTCTATTCCAACATATTATACAACCTGTCATTGGGTCAGATGCTATCTGATGTGTTCCATATTAACTGTTAAGCCGTTCTTTATACACTGACTTTGGCTGCTGAATACTCACTACTGGAGTCAAATCCGATTTGTCTAATGATAAATGACGATCATTTTGTTGTGTCTACAAATGTTTTGGAATATAGAATGTACCCTTTTCATTCTGGAGATTTGGAAAATGACTGTCTTACTCTTAGACAAAAGAGAAATTTACAAAATACTGTATAACTTTTCCGTCTTTCTGTAAATATACCCCAGTTGTATTTTTTTTTTCAGACGCATGGATTTAGTATTTTTGAAATATGCAGAATGAAGATAAGACTTTATGTATGCTGTTAGAACGACATTCTGATAACCAAAATGTAAGAAAAAAACCCCAGTGATCTCCATAAGTCCTGCACAAGTTGTACACTATCAGGTGCATACTCATTTATTTCATCCGTAGATCCACCCCAAGCCGGAGATATCACCAATATTGCCGCGCTGATTTCTAAAATGGGCGTGTCTGCAGGATAGGCGGCACTCATGATCTTCTCCACCGAGAGTTACCCAACAGTGGTAAGGTGGTAAGGTAAGGTACTAAATTTCAAAAGGATTCCAACCGTTTACAGTTCCGGTTATCCCATAATACATCACACAGCATACCACTTCCAATTATATTATAATTCTTCGGTCGGTTCAGTTGAACATAAATTATTTGTACAATAAGACACAAATGCTTCTAAATAAGATGTCCTCGTTTAAGCGACATTATATTTTATCGAATATTATGCATATATAAAATCTGCAGATGTACTATCACGTTTCAAAATTATTCTTTTTAGAGAAGTGGACAGGCATCAGCAAAGTACAAACCGTCACCGGTTCCGGTATTTACACGTTTTGTGAACCACGAAAGCTTGCGAACAGAAATGGATGCCAATAGTTTAAATATATCCATTCTACAAATGATAAAAAGACATATGAAGCAACAGTACTAAAACAGAAATCCATGTAACAGTGTTAGGGCGTGAAACAGTAATGAAATCTCATCTGGCTAAAAGACGCCCGAAATCGGCTCATACACCAGGGAACACATGCATCGTCAAGATCCAATACTGTCACGCTTTAAAAGTAACTGAATTCACACACACACACACACACACACACACACACACACACACACACACACACACACACACACGTTTTGCCATAATATTAATTAATATAATTCATGTGTTCTGTTTCAGAAATATTGGTTACGGCTGGGCTAACTCTGCGGCGAGAATTGGGGCAATGGTAGCTCCTCAAATAGTTCGCGTGGTGAGTCACGCCACCTAGTATTAATATGATAGTATGTAGGTCAAAAACACAGAGGGGCTCATAGCTGCCCTTAGCAGTGACAGTTGTGAGATAATACGTTAATGAATTAATTCTTCTACATATTCACTTACAAAAAAAAAACCCCCCAAAAAAAACAAACCAAAAACAAACAAAACAAAACAAAACAAAAACAAACAAATTTAAATAAATAAATAAATAATAATAATAATAAAGATAACAGGACAAATACGAATCTAATAAACTATTCAGTTTTATATGATATTAACAAATTTAATTATTATCAGTGTTAAAATATTGATTTTGATGTCTCTTATTCCTCTTCAGAGCAAACGCGTGCCTGGTGTATTGTACTATGTCTGTGGAGCGTGTATGCTGATGAATGCTGTGTTCTCCGTCCTACTTCCGGAAACGAAGGGGAAACCAATGGAAGACGTTATCTATGAATCAAACACCACGGAAGGATCCGCTCCAAAGGAAAATATCCAAGTATTAACGAATCATATCAGTGAGAAAGAGGAGTATTGAAGACTTGTGTCTAAGGGAGTTATATATTGTAAAAAGGAGAGAGAGAGAGAGAGAGAGAGAGAGAGAGAGAGATCTGGTAAAGAGCACATAGATTTCACGTTCCATTCTACTCCTCAGCATCTTTTTTCGATGCTTTCGGCCCGTTCATGCTATACCAAAAGGCTAATTCTCTTTAAACTGTTTAAACTAATACCCCCCCCCCCCCTTTGAGGTGTACACTGGGTGATCGTAAATAATGAATTTGGTTTCATTGAGGAACATACGATATAGTTTTTAAGACATATTTTGGACAATGACAAGACAAAAACCTTCAAAATAATCACAATAATAATAAACTAATTTTCGTATGTATAGAAATTCACGTAATCTATAGTAAAGCAATGTTTTTAATAATCTGGAGTTTAAAGTTATGTTATTGTTTGTCATATGGGAACACAAAGGCTTGATGGCGTTATATGGAAAAATCACATATCATCGTACACTAGTATTTTGTGAGGTATGTGATTTTCAATATAATTATATATTACATTATGTGTATTCTTTCTGGAAACGTTAAGTGTTTGTAACTGAGGCATAAAATAAAGAACATTTCATGAGGTAGTTCAACCACTAATTTGTGTTTCGTCTTCCACGATTATGTAATATTTAGGAATGAGAAAACCAAATTCCCGGATGTGTAACCCGGAAGTTGTTTACACTTGGCTGAGCCAAGGCATAAATGTTAGGTGTGGCGTGATTGGCCAAAACCAAGAGTGAAATTATTGGAGCGAATAGAAATATTATTTAATATTAATAACTGGGTTGAGCAATTTTCGTAGGAAAGGGAGAAAGGACTAAGGAAATGACCGTGATAGAGGTACGCGCTTAATGTGAGTGATGTCAGTCATTATGGATCATTATATGATTGACTGATTGATTATTTATTGCTTTCCGCCACACTCAACAATTTTTCAGTTATCTGGTGGCGTCCAGTTTTTGTTGGTGGAGGAGAGAACCCAGATACAATGTACCTGGGAAGAGACCACCGACCTTCCGCAAGTAAACTGGTAATCTTGCTCACATAACGCCGTGGCCGAGATTCGAACACGCGCCGACAGAGGTGAGAGGCTTTGTGATTTTGAGCCCATTGCTCTAACCACTCAGTCACGGAGGCTCCCCCCCCCCCCCCTTCCGGAAAAACGATATGAACTTGTAGCTCAAGTTAATAGCAATGCAAACTATGTAGGGTTATGTGAGGTCAGCGCGTGCTTACATAGATACAAAACTTTTACTACATACGTTCTTCAAGCCTATCATATTTATTCCTCTTTTATTTGATGTTGTTATTATATGATGACATAGCAAAAAATTAAAACCCTGAAATTGAAAGTTTAGCTATCACTTTGACGTGTTTATCTTTAGATCTTACTTCTTCCGCTCAGGGACATTTTCAGACGATGCAAAGAGGCTGAAAATCAATTCCTTATACAGAAACGTGAAATGGAAAGTAACTAAAATATGCGTTATAGATAGTTGTGTGATAAACGGAATCTTACACTCGTGCTTATGGGATATGAAATTTATGAAATTCATTACCAGATTGAATTGAATTGCCAAGGCTCGGGAAATATTAAATCTGGCAACTCATTTCATAGATTTTATATGCCATAAACACTCTTTCAAGATCTTCTATATATGTAAAGGTGAAGATAACTCATGTATTCAATCTCGTAATCCTTATAACAAATACAAATCAGAGACATGGATAAACACGGACCCCTGGATATACCAGAGGTGGGTAATCAATATCTAATCAATATACAGCGACAAATCAGTTTTTCGAAATTCACTTTTGTTCCTATTGTCTATTGAAGTTTTGATTGATTGTTTGTTTTACGTTCCGTCGAGAATTTTTCACCCATATAGAGACGTCACCAGCTGTAGGTGAAGTACCGCAAATTTAGACCTATGCGTAGCACTCAGGGCCGTAGCACTGAGGGTTCTTTAACGTTCCAACGCCTACCGTGACACGGGACCTCCGTTTTTAAGGTCATATCCGAAAGACCCGTGATTCTCACTTCTAAATGCCGAGCGTTTGGCGAAGGAGCAATCACTACCTATTTTTACGTCTTAGGTTTGACGCGGCCATGATACGAGCGGGGCTCGAACTCACGACCTCCCGGTTACGAAGCGAACGCTTTAACCACTGAACTACCGAAGTTCTGAAGTGAAGTTCATAATACTATGAAATAATCGGAAAAAGAACAGATGTATGCCGTACAATATAGATTGACTGTAATGGTACTCTGCAGACACACTTAAGTAGTACGACTCAATATGAGTGAAAAATTCTCGACGGGACGTAAAACAAACAAACAAACAAACAATCAATCACTAAAGTAGTACGTAGAACAGTGTCATCTCTCTGTCCTGTAGTGCGATTCCTATTGTGGTATGTTCAGTCTATGTATTTGGGACCGTCCGTGGATTTCACAGAGGAAAAAAATATAATGCTGTTGTGACGAAAAATGATTGTCCTGTAAACGCTGAAGTATTTATCGTTTGAAACATCCACTGCAGAACACAGGTTACTATTTAAGGTAGAGTGCTACTTTCAGACCCGTCTCTTTTTTTATTTGAATGTTTGAAAGTTGCTACCGTCAATGTGTTTTTATTTGAAAAAGAAATAAGAATTCAAATAGAACAAGCAGGCTATAGAAAGTGTCCAACCCGTAGTATAATTCTGTCAAAAGTAAGTCAAGCGAAACGAGACTCACACTTGATCTGTAACTATCCAAGACAAAGCCACATATCAAATTTCAATTGAACATCTTCATCCAAGGCGGAGAAAAGTCCGGAAAACTGGTTCTTGCAATTCATCAAGGGACATAATTCAGTCATACGTCCACTAAGGAGTACAGAATTAGAATTTGGACAAATAATGACCCCTGAATATATCAGCGGTGGTTCAGGTGCCTAGGTAAGCATCCCTGTCGACCGGTCACCTGCCGTGAGCCCTATATATTGTTTGGGTAAACAATAAAAACCATCTATTAATTGATATGGGACATGGAAGACAGCATCTAATCCAATGACAGGTTGTAATAGCAAATTATACAGAGTATTTTAAGCAAGCAAAACTCCATTTTATATTTTGTATATTATAAAATATCGGATTCCATTTTTATGTTTCATTACTTAAGTTATCGGAACACCATTTTACAGTTGAATTTTGTAAGCAATCGGAACAGCGTGTATTAGTTGAATATTATAAACAATCGGAACACCGTTTTATTTGGATATTATTAGCAATTAGAACACCGTTTTAATACATGTATTACGTGGTGTTTTAAATAATAGAATATTATATTGGGAGAAAGAATACAGCGTAGTAACAGATGATCAGCTTGAATTTAGGTCCGGATTATCTACAGTTGACGTCATTTTTGTTTTACAGTCATTAATTAATAAAACCTTAAAAAATAAGAAGCGACTATATTGCTGTTTTGTGTATTTTCGAAAGGCATGTGACTCTATTGATCGGCAAAAAATATGGTATAAATTATTTCATGTTGGTATACGGGGAAAATTTCTTGATGTCATTAAATCATTATATAGTAATGTTAAGTCATGTGTTAAATATGATGGTGTCTTGAGTGAATACATTTGTAATAATACGGGGCTTATGCAAGGTAAAGTGTTATCACCTTTACTTTTTGCTTTATATATAAATGATTTTGAAATAAGTTTTATACGGAGCAATTGTCCAAGAATTGAATTGCAATTAATTAATATTTTTCTGTTGATGTATGCCGATGACATTGTTATCTTGGCAGAGACACCATCCGGTTTGCAAGAAATGCTGAATGCTTTACATTGTTATACTAAAGATTGGAACTTGACTGTAAGCATAACAAAAACAAAAATTGTAGTTTTTAGAAACGGAGGTAATATAAAAGAAAATGCGAAATGGGTGTATAATGATCAATATATTGAAATTGTCAACAATTTTTATTATTTAGACATGTTTTTCAACTATAATGGGTAATTTCACCAAACACAGTAACATGTAGCTGAACAAGGACAAAAGGCACTATCTGCAATATCTAATACTTTAAGAAGCCTTTTTTTCAATGTTGAGACACAGTGTTCTGTATTTGATACTTATGTACACAGTATTCTATCCAATGCATGTGAAATGTGGGGTTTCTATAAGGTTCCTGATGTCGAAAAAAGTGCATATTAATTTCTGCAAAAAGATATTTGGGGAAATAAAAGGGCAAACAATAACATTATTTATTATGAATTAGTTAGATTCCCTGTACATATTAGAAGAAAATTGAGAATCTTTAAATATTGGCTAAAACTTAACAACACAAACAACTGCATTTTAAAAAAATGTTATGAATATATGGTTTTAAATAATGACAGTTGGGCTATGAATATAAAAGATGAATTGGCAGATATAGGTTTAGTATATTTATGGGATGAATCTGGTATAGATCGTATTGCTTATAAGATTATTGAACAAAAAATATTAGATACAAACAAAGTTTTACATCTTCATTTTCAACGTCACCCAAGTGCTTTTTATATCAACATTTAATTGACAATTTCTGTTTACAGTTTTATCTCAGAAAACCTATTGATTGCAATGGAAAGAAATATATAACAAAGTTCCGAACATCATCACATTCATTGAATATTGAGAAGGGTAGACATCAAACTATATTAAGAAGTAGTAGACTGTGACATTTATGTAACCACAATGAGATAGAAGATGAATTTCATTTTGTTTTAAAGTGTCCGTTTCATAAAGATTTAAGAATCACATATATAAAAAGTTTTTATTACAAAAAACTAAGTGTGTATAAACTAACTAAACTTCTCAGTGTAAACAATACAAAAGAACTCAATAATTTAGGAAAATTTTTATAACAAGCTGTGAAGTTGAGAAGTTCATTACTTTGATGTTAGAAAATGGTAAACTTTTTTTTTTTTTTTTTTTTTTTTTGGTAATTACAACATGTTTATGTTTTCGATATTTCTATGTCTACTCACCACCACTGTATGATATCTGAATTTTTATATGCAATCACAATTTATTGTAAATAATATCTGATGAGCTGTACAGCTAAAGAAAAAAAAAAAGAATCTGAATCTGAAAAAAACCCAAAAAACGTGAATGATGAAGTTTGAACAAGAACTTACCTTAATTCTTAAACACCTTGTTCCAGTTCCCTAGAAACATTATATAAGAAAAATGCGTCTTATTCCGATCTCATTAAAATCTATAAACCGTGAACATCATTCAAATGAAACTTGACTGTTTCCCCCTACATACTCGTAGTTATATCTCGTCAATAAACAGTCACAAACCAGTCCCTGCAAATTCACCCTTGCTTCAACCGAACCTATCGATTTGACAGGTTTTTAAATAATGTTTTATTTCATCTGTAAAAGAAGGCGTCATTTAATATCTCACAATAAAGAAAATTAAATGATAAAAAAACTGGTTACTTGTCAATAACACACAGTGACAAATCAGTTTTTCGAAATTCGGTCTGTTTCTACTAAATAAACCTATTGTTTAGTCAGGTTTTGAAATAAGTTTAAATACTACGATATCATCTGAGAAAGAATATATGCTTGTCTTACAATAGAGATCGACTGTGTTGATATTCCATACGTACGTCAAGATGGTCCGTGGAATATTATCGATCTGGGCTGTAGTGGGATTCCTATTATGTTATAATTAGTCTATATCTTTGGGACCCCTCCGTGGGTTACACAACGAAAAAAGGATCATGCTATTGCGAAGCAAAATGATTGTCTAGTAAACGCTGAAATATCTCTCTTTTAAAACATTCACAACACATCACGGGTTATCATATAATGTCAGAGTGCTGTTTTCAAACATTTTTGTTATTTGTTCTTCATATGGAAGTTTGAAAAGCTCCTATCTTCAATACGTTTTGTTTCATTTGAAAGATCTCATGAGATACCACAGGAATAAATAGCCCCATCATTTATGGGGCCCCCGTGGCTGAGTGGTTAGAGCATCCCGCTCAAAATCACAAGGCCTCTCACCTCTAGTCGGTGCTCGCTCCGATATATGTGAGAAAGTTTGCCAGTTTGCCAGTTTATTTTCGGAAGGTCGGTGGACTCTTCCCGGGTACATTGTATCTGGGTTCTCTCCACCACCAATAAAAACTGGACACCACCAGATAACTGAAAAATTGTTGAGTGTGGCGGAAAACAACAAACAATCAATCAATCCTATAATTTTGTTAAGATTTTTAATTCCAAACATTTCTGAAAAGGGCTGGGATAGTAACGGCTGGTGTCTGAAAGGCTGCCAGGATGTAGAACCTCCAGAATCTGCTGAAATCTTACAAATCTGATTTAGATATCTTAGTGTTTCCCGACACATTTTTATAACAAAAGAAGGAAGCTATTTCTGAGGGGGCCTGCATCCTGCGTGCCAACGGTGTACAGATATTGTTGATCCCTAGAGTATGAGTTATTACAATATTTATGACGTTAGTGAACATTCCTGTTAGGTCAGAGGAACATCGACTCTGTATGGAGCGCCCTTAGAGCATTTAACGCGTGATTCGCCTCTATCGAGCACTTCTAATCAAAATCTTGGGCTAAATACTATCAATAGTACCTCGGGGCTAATACCCCCATACTAACGTATTTCCTTTATAAATAGTCCCGTAGACTTTGTGAAAATAGAAATAAAAAAAAAACGGAAAATGTAGACGGAAGTGTGGACGGAGGGGTGCGAAATTTAGGTCTATCCTTACGGCCTTTGAGGAGGGAGGGATCTTTATCGTGCCACACCCCCTGTGATACGGGACATATATTTTGCGATCTCATCCGAAATACCGCCCCATTTATTCCCCTTTTGCGATAAGTAAGGGGTACTGAGGACGTATTCTAACCCGGATTCCCACGCGAATGCAAAATTAGGGCACCTATTATTTCAGAAAGCAACAACAACAATATACGGTAAATAAATTGGAAGAAAAGAACAAATAGAATAACATATTTGTGGTTGAATACATATAATACTGAATCAGAGTGAATCTGAAGCAGAACATCCGTCAAATTAGCAGAAAATGTAGATTCATGAATCATTGTCTTCCCGTCAGCAATTCCTGCTCGTAGTCTACGATGTGCATTGACCTCGGAGACCACCAGTTCGGAAAACAAAAAATGTAGAAAAGAGGCAGTTTGCAAGTGTCATATTTGTAAACAATTCAATAAACCAATTTTATATATAAAGCATAAACGTATAAAATTTATTGTTATATTATTATGGTATAAATTATTTCATGTTGGTATACGGGGAAAATTCCTTGATGTCATTAAATCATTATATAGTAATGTTAAGTCATGTGTTAAATATGATGGTGTCTTGAGTGAATACATTTGTAATAATACGGGGCTTATGCAAGGTAAAGTGTTATCACCTTTACTTTTTGCTTTATATATAAATGATTTTGAAATAAGTTTTATACGGAGCAATTGTCCAAGAATTGAATTGCAATTAATTAATATTTTTCTGTTGATGTATGCCGATGACATTGTTATCTTGGCAGAGACACCATCCGGTTTGCAAGAAATGCTGAATGCTTTACATTGTTATACTAAAGATTGGAACTTGACTGTAAGCATAACAAAAACAAAAATTGTAGTTTTTAGAAACGGAGGTAATATAAAAGAAAATGCGAAATGGGTGTATAATGATCAATATATTGAAATTGTCAACAATTTTTATTATTTAGACATGTTTTTCAACTATAATGGGTAATTTCACCAAACACAGTAACATGTAGCTGAACAAGGACAAAAGGCACTATCTGCAATATCTAATACTTTAAGAAGCCTTTTTTTCAATGTTGAGACACAGTGTTCTGTATTTGATACTTATGTACACAGTATTCTATCCAATGCATGTGAAATGTGGGGTTTCTATAAGGTTCCTGATGTCGAAAAAAGTGCATATTAATTTCTGCAAAAAGATATTTGGGGAAATAAAAGGACAAACAATAACATTATTTATTATGAATTAGGTAGATTCCCTGTATATATTAGAAGAAAATTGAGGATCTTTAAATATTGGCTAAAACTTAACAACACAAACAACTGCATTTTAAAAAAATGTTATGAATATATGGTTTTAAATAATGACAGTTGGGCTATGAATATAAAAGATTAATTGGCAGATATAGGTTTAGTATATTTATGGGATGAATCTGGTATAGATCGTATTGCTTATAAGATTATTGAACAAAAAATATTAGATACAAACAAAGTTTTACATCTTCATTTTCAACGTCACCCAAGTGCTTTTTATATCAACATTTAATTGACAATTTCTGTTTACAGTTTTATCTCAGAAAACCTATTGGTTGCAATGAAAAGAAATATATAACAAAGTTCCGAACATCATCACATTCATTGAATATTGAGAAGGGTAGACATCAAACTATATTAAGAAGTAGTAGACTGTGACATTTATGTAACCACAATGAGATAGAAGATGAATTTCATTTTGTTTTAAAGTGTCCGTTTTATAAAGATTTAAGAATCACATATATAAAAAGTTTTTATTACAAAAAACTAAGTGTGTATAAACTAACTAAACTTCTCAGTGTAAACAATACAAAAAAACTCAATAATTTAGGAAAATTTTTATAACAAGCTGTGAAGTTGAGAAGTTCATTACTTTGATGTTAGAAAATGGTAAACTTTTTTTTTTTTGGTAATTACAACATGTTTATGTTTTCGATATTTCTATGTCTACTCACCACCACTGTATGATATCTGAATTTTTATATGCAATCACAATCACAATTTATTGTAAATAATATCTGATGAGCTGTACAGCTAAAGAAAAAAAAAAGAATCTGAATCTGAAAAAAAACCCCAAAAAAACGTGAATGATGAAGTTTGAACAAGAACTTACCTTAATTCTTAAACACCTTGTTCCAGTTCCCTAGAAACATTGTATAAGAAAAATGCGTCTTATTCCGATCTCGTTAAAATCTATAAACCGTGAACATCATTCAAATGAAACTTGACTGTTTCCCCCTACATACTCGTAGTTATATCTCGTCAATAAACAGTCACAAACCAGTCCCTGCAAATTCACCCTTGCTTCAACCGAACCTATCGATTTGACAGGTTTTTAAATAATGTTTTATTTCATCTGTAAAAGAAGACGTCATTTAATATCTCACAATAAAGAAAATTAAATGATAAAAAAACTGGTTACTTGTCAATAACACACAGTGACAAATCAGTTTTTCGAAATTCGGTCTGTTTCTACTAAATAAACCTATTGTTTAGTCAGGTTTTGAAATAAGTTTAAATACTACGATATCATCTGAGAAAGAATATATGCTTGTCTTACAATAGAGATCGACTGTGTTGATATTCCATACGTACGTCAAGATGGTCCGTGGAATATTATCGATCTGGGCTGTAGTGGGATTCCTATTATGTTATAATTAGTCTATATCTTTGGGACCCCTCCGTGGGTTACACAACGAAAAAAGGATCATGCTATTGCGAAGCAAAATGATTGTCTAGTAAACGCTGAAATATCTCTCTTTTAAAACATTCACAACACATCACGGGTTATCATATAATGTCAGAGTGCTGTTTTCAAACATTTTTGTTATTTGTTCTTCATATGGAAGTTTGAAAAGCTCCTATCTTCAATACGTTTTGTTTCATTTGAAAGATCTCATGAGATACCACAGGAATAAATAGCCCCATCATTTATGGGGCCCCCGTGGCAGAGTGGTTAGAGCATCCCGCTCAAAATCACAAGGCCTCTCACCTCTAGTCGGTGCTCGCTCCGATATATGTGAGAAAGTTTGCCAGTTTGCCAGTTTATTTTCGGAAGGTCGGTGGACTCTTCCCGGGTACATTGTATCTGGGTTCTCTCCACCACCAATAAAAACTGGACACCACCAGATAACTGAAAAATTGTTGAGTGTGGCGGAAAACAACAAACAATCAATCAATCCTATAATTTTGTTAAGATTTTTAATTCCAAACATTTCTGAAAAGGGCTGGGATAGTAACGGCTGGTGTCTGAAAGGCTGCCAGGATGTAGAACCTCCAGAATCTGCTGAAATCTTACAAATCTGATTTAGATATCTTAGTGTTTCCCGACACATTTTTATAACAAAAGAAGGAAGCTATTTCTGAGGGGGCCTGCATCCTGCGTGCCAACGGTGTACAGATATTGTTGATCCCTAGAGTATGAGTTATTACAATATTTATGACGTTAGTGAACATTCCTGTTAGGTCAGAGGAACATCGACTCTGTATGGAGCGCCCTTAGAGCATTTAACGCGTGATTCGCCTCTATCGAGCACTTCTAATCAAAATCTTGGGCTAAACACTATCAATAGTACCTCGGGGCTAATACCCCCATACTAACGTATTTCATTTATAAATAGTCCCGTAGACTTTGTGAAAATAGAAATTTAAAAAAAACGGAAAATGTAGACGGAAGTGTGGACAAAGGGGTGCGAAATTTAGGTCTATCCTTACGGCCTTTGAGGGGGGAGGGATCTTTATCGTGCCACACCCCCTGTGATAAGGGACATATATTTTGCGATCTCATCCGAAATACCGCCCCATTTATTCCCCTTTAGCGATAAGTAAGGGGTACTGAGGACGTATTCTAACCCGGATTCCCAAGCGAATGCAAAATTAGGGCACCTATTATTTCAGAAAGCAACAACAACAATATACGGTAAATAAATTGGAAGAAAAGAACAAATAGAATAACATATTTGTGGTTGAATACATATAATACTGAATCAGAGTGAATCTGAAGCAGAACATCCGTCAAATTAGCAGAAAATGTAGATTCATGAATCATTGTCTTCCCGTCAGCAATTCCTGCTCGTAGTCTACGATGTGCATTGACCTCGGAGACCACCAGTTCGGAAAACAAAAAATGTAGAAAAGAGGCAGTTTGCAAGTGTCAGATTTGTAAACAATTCAATAAACCAATTTTATATATAAAGCATAAACGTATAAAATTTATTGTCAAAATTTCAGTTGAAAGGCACATTTGCGTAATTATTACTTTCTTGCACTTTTAATACTTAGAATCATTCATGGTACGATCTAATGTTTTAAAACAAACGAAATTTGGAGTTACAGACGCCAGTATCCATCTTTATATAACTTCGACCTCAGCAACCCCATTATGTTCAGCAATCATCGTTTCCGTGTCCGAGTATATGACGATTGCATCCGAGGTTGTTGTGGTGATTCGAAACTCTCATTGTAGACATGCTTTGAAGCAATATCCCCTTGCTTATTTCAGTTGAATTTTACATAAGATCTTGGGAATTACATTAGTAATAGCAGAAGGTGTTAGTTGGTGCATACTTAGATAATTGAAAAATACCGTCGGTTACAGCTTGTATTGTTTTACAGTGGTCGTACAGAATTTGAGGTATGTATAAGACAATGATAATTCATTACGTTATTAGGTCAACATTTAGGTGATATCTTGTGTTTGTTTAATTCTATTTTTTTTTTATTTTATACTAGACAAAATCAGCTAGGTATCGTGGACTAATTTTTTGAGTAGAACTAAACCTATGAGAGTACCTGACGGAATATATGAAACACAAACTGTTCACTTTATCAATAACGTAGTGATGTCTGCTGACTGATTGTCTCCCTTACACAACTACAGCAATTGTACCACATTTATATCGTGCGGCTTATGGACACGTGTAAATTGCGAAGAAGCATATAGTGAACAGAATTCAAGTCACAAAATGTTTTCTCATTCCATGTATATGTGGTACTTCACTATTTCACTTAAAAATTTCTCCCAAAAACTTTATCAAGCCAAAATGCCCACGGTCCCTAACTTTTTTGGTCAAGTATATTTTTAACTAACAGAGATTGATTAGCCGGAGCACTCCAATGCTCCAATTTTCTGAGTGGTTAGAGCATCGGGCTCAAAATCACAAATCCTCTCACCTCTGTCGGCGTGTATTCGAATCTCGGCTGCGGCGTTATGTGAGCAAGTTTGCCAGTTTACTTCGGTGGTCCCTTCCAAGGTACATTGTATCTGGGTTCTCTCCTCCACCAACAAAAACTAGACGCCACCAGATAACTAAAAAATTGTTGAGTGTGGCGGAAAGCAATAAATAACCAATCAATCAATTCTGCATTAAGTAAGAGTATAATCCTGTCCATTGCGTGTATTATAATTCGATTCAATTTTCTTTGCTGGAGGGAGTATATTTTAAGATACTCAGGAACCAAATTGTGGTGGACATTATGTTTGATTTTGCCACTTTTCGCCTTTCTGAGAGTGACCCCCAACCTGTTTCCGAGTACAGTGACTCACGTGATGATATCAGGGGTAATCCCGTAGATATCCTCGCTGCATAAAGTTGAACTTGTTCTAGTTTTTCCATATTTTGTAATGGACACCCATCCCACACACTAGAAGAGTATTCGAGTAGTGGTCTGCTTAATGTAGTATGCAGTTTTTGGTAGTGTATATCTACAAATGGTGAACTCTAACTTATTTAGAAGCCCTAATCTTTGATGGGCCTTTTTAACTATGCTATTAATGTATTCTGACCAGCTAAGGTCATGACTAAAATTAATCCTAAATGTTTGTAAAACTTCAAGAATTCTAATGGGCAATGTTGAAATTGATGATTGGGGAGACGATAGTTTAGCCTTAGTGTATATCTAAGACACTTAAATCATGTTTCAAAATGTTTTCATTATTTACTATGTTGTAAGATGTACAGTGTAAAGAGGTGTCATCTGCAAATACTATATATAACGAGATCATATTTTCTGCTACGTCATTTACATAGATCAAAAATAACAAAGGGCAAATGATTGACTCCTGTGGTACATCAGCATTCATGAGTTAGGCAACACTGAATGTCCAACCCCGTGAGGATACATGAATTCAAATTTCATGCTTGAAAATGAGGACATTACACCACTCGGTTTTGTAATGGTAAATTATTATGCGTTAAAATGCACATATTACTCTATTACACTACAGTGTCACCAGGGCATTTCGATTGATTGATTATATATTGTTTTACGTCCCGCCCTTGACCGGTAATGGTGAGTGGTGACGTCTCCATATGAGTAAAAGATTCTCCAGCAGGACGTTAAACAATATATAAACACACACACACACACACACACACACACACACACACACACACACACACACATATATATATATATATATATATATATATATATATATGTGTGTGTGTGTGTGTGTGTGTGTGTGTGTGTGTGTGTAAATTATTTTTTCATGGGAGACTTAAATATAACGATAGAAAAAAATTAAAAATGAATGATTTATCATCTATTGTTTTACAACCCGCGTGCATATGGGGGCGTCACCATTGCCGGTGAAAGGCTACTAATTTTAGGCCTATGCTCGGCGCTTATGGCCTTTGAGCAGGGAGGGAACTTATCGTGCCACATCTACTGTGACACGCCCGGGGCCTCGGATTTTGCGGTCTCATCCGAAGGTCCGCCCCAGCCTATAATTGTAGCCAGGATCCTTTGAAAAGCATTTGACAAACCGATCGAATTTAGACGTATATATGATTGATCATTTTCTGTTTAACGTCCCGCTCGTGAATTTTTCACTCATATGGAGTCGTCAACAGACTGCAAGTTAGGTTAATCACTTGTGAAGCAGAAAGATAATTTTCTGGACTTCGGCGAATAAAAAGCTATATGCGCAGCACAATGCACGGGGAGAGAATAACTGGGCTTCTACTGATGCACTTGCATCACTCTTTGGAAATCAACCCAAAGGAAATAGTGCAAACACTCATAAAGCAAGGAAACCCGAAGACTGTTTCAGTCCAGTCTCTTCAGGCAAGTTTGACCGTCTATCGTCCATTAGTGCATTTGACACATAAATTACAGGTCAACTCATTGGGTATCTCAACTTCAGTCACTTGATAAGTTTTTGAACTAATGGATTGTTATTATATACCTGATCGTGTCTGGTTTGTGCTGCAGCGTACCACTGAGTCTTGTTTGTAATGGGAAAAAGTACCCCCCTTAAAAAACTTTAAAAAAAACAACAAAAACCCTGATCATTTCTTTTAATACAAAAAAAAAAAAACAACAA
>JAMZEH010000075.1:5082500-5262500 GCA_024699665.1 Ostrea denselamellosa
ATAACCGCGAATCCTAAAAATTTCCGGACCTCCTCAGGTGTTGTAGGGGTTGGCCAGTTAAGAACTTTGCTGGTCTTGTCTGGATCCGTCTCAATGCCCTGGTTTAATACTGTGTGCCCTACATGTTTTACACGTCTCTGTAAAAATGTACATTTTTTGGTGAAAGCTTTAATCCAGTTGCCTTAAGTCTGTTGAACACTTGCTGCAGTCGTTGGAGATACTCCTCAAAAGTTCTGGAGAAAACTATAATACCATCCAAAAATATATAACAGATGTTAAGGTGCAATTCTCCAAGACAATCCTCCATCAGTCGTTGTTATGTGGCTGGGCTGTTGGATAATCCAAAAGGCATTCGGTTGTATTCAAAAAATCCTAGAGGACCCACAGTAAAAGCTGTCCTTTCCTTATGTTACTCGTCTATCTTGATTTGGTGGTGTCCTGATTTTGCATCCAGCACAGAGAAGTAGCGATTCCCTGACAGATTGTCCAAGATCTCCTCAATACGAGGCAGAGCATAGACATCTTTTTTTGTCTTGTTGTTCAACTGCCTGTAGTCCACGCACATTCTCAGGTCTCCATTCATCTTCCTTACAAGGACTACATTGCTGGAGAATGGCAATTTGGACCTCCTAATAACTCCTGCCTCCACTAATTGCTGTAGGTGATTCCTAATCTCTTGGAACATTGAAGGAGGGATACGTCTACATGGCTGCTTAAAAGGTGTAGGGTCCACCAACTCAAGCCTGTGCTTTACTGTTGTCACATGACCAATGCCTGTATCTCCCCATGCAAAGATATCGCCATTCTTGGAGATCATCTTGTTAGCCTTAGCAAATTCTTCATTGGTCAAGCTGCCTTCTGGTATTGTAAAAATGGTTGTTTCTGCAGCATCCTGATTAATGGACAATCCTGGAATTTCCTCCAATGTCACAGGCTGCAGCTCAGCTATCACTGCCTTTGGCGCAATCTTGACAGTCCGTGTTGCTAATTGTAACCATCAGTGGTTCTCTAGATCCATACTTGTAGTTAACGAGATTAGATATTACATTTAAATCCTTCAGAATTGCTGATTTCTTGGTATCCTGTATGAGCGCTGTTGTCTGAATGTATGGAATCATCGTATCTGCATAACCGTTAACTGTTATTTCATTGTTAGGCGGTATGATGACTAGTTTCATCTATGCAGATTTAATAACTCCTAGTCTGTAATCATTCTTCTGTAATTCCCTTTCTGGCAGTGAGAGGCATTTAAATGTCCAGAATCATGGTTCATGCAGGTGTGCAATCTGCAGAAATCTGTCTCCATGGCTGTTTCTGGCTCTCTCTATCATTGTCTTAAGAACATTTGTTCCCAAAAGTATGGGAACTTTGGTGTAATAACTAGTATCATCCACCAGCAGGAATTTAAAAACCTCATTCAATTCCTTAAGTTCAGTCTCAGTTAAATTGGATTCCTCCACTGTTGTCTCCTTATTTCCCTTTGAAGCCATGTTGTTTATTTTCAACTCTAATGAAAGTCCTATTTTCAATCTTGAAACTAAGACTGATAATCTATATATAATTCTGAATCCCTTAAATAATGTGAAATAACTATTCTTATCTGCAAACTAAGTATTTTCTGAACTTATATCATAGATATGAATTAAATATCTACCAAAACCTGAAAATAGGCAAAATTTAAATTACAAACTACAATTCCTAATTGTCAATTAACTAAATAAATGTACAAACTACTGTTACTAATTAATTGCTACATTACTAAATAAAGTAATACTCTGGTATCACTAACTAATTTGAAATAACTTAATTCAATATGCAAGTTTTTCAAAATAAAGAAACGGACATGGATCGAATTATGAAATAAGAAACCGACGCAATGATGAAGTGGTCAAACCCTCAAAACTAAAATTCAATCAGAGTCTTAAATTGTACTGAATTATCAAACTTCAATGATGATTTAATGTGCAAGAAAATCTATCACCTTTATGTTAGGTAATACAGGAATGTATGATGCAGATAATGTTTTTTTCTGTTACATTTCAAATACACTGTGTAGTGTGTAGTGTCGCTGTCAGCAAGCGCAATGTTAGTACAAGACAAATACACAGTGACAAAGGATAACAAAATTGACTTGTAGCTATTTATATACTTAGAATATTTATTAACTGGGCCTTACACACTGACAATAACCGAATATTAACAACAGACAAACCAAATACTATCGTACCACAAGCTGCAAGAAAACAACCACTAGATTTCTATCAACAAACTTCTACAACGTGATTTCGCTTTTACCGGCTGTTATTACAAATGTTCGAGGTCAAATATTTTTAAATATACACTGAGTCAAAAAAGAAACTTCACATTCTCTTGTCAAGGCACTTAAAACGAACAAGAGATAATAGGATGGTGCCAGTGATTTTATTTCATTGCTGAGATGTGTGTGATGTAATCAATACACTGACAGTACCACAGATCTGTTCAATTAGGCTACACGCCGTTCAAAACATTTGTACACAGAATGTCAAGTCACAAGAATGAAACGTCGAAATGTCTCAGTTCAATATTGAGTATGGCCGCCTCGCGCATTCACCACAGCCATGCACTGTCTCCTCATCGACTGCCTGATGTTTGTGAACACATGGTTGGGGATTCGGCGCCATTGATCTTGCAAGGCAGCGCCAAGTTCCTGCAAATTCTGCGGTTGGTTCCTAAGTTCATGAAGCCCTCTCCCTAGTGCATCCCAAACGTGCTCGATGGGATTAAGGTCAGGGGACCTCGATGGCCAGTCCATGACGTTGATGCCAGCATTTTGAAGGAAATTTCGTGTCAACAACGCGGTGTGCGGCCGTACATTATCATGCTGGAACTGTAGACCTGGACCATGAGCCGCCATGAAGGGAATGAGTTCAGGGGTGAGTACCTGATCGCGATAAGCAGCAGCTGTGAGGTTTCCATGGATGACCAGAAGTCTGGAACGGTTGTTCCCACAGAAAGCACCCCATGCCATGCAACTTCCGCCCCCGAATCTGTCCACTTCCTGCACACAACACTGGGCATACCGTTCATTAGGTCGTCTCCAGACTCTTAGCCTGTCGTCCGCAAATCTGAGGGTAAACCGCGATTCATCACTAAAGACGACTCGATTCCAGTCTCTCTGGGTCCATCGGAGGTGACGTTGGGCTGACGTCGATGAAATGGCATCAAAATTGGCCTACGAGACGGACGTCGAGCATGGACATTGGCAGACCGCAACCGATTTCGGATGGTCTGTGCGGACAGCCGACCTTGAAACATCTCAGCTCTGGTTCGTGCAGCCGGTAGAAATCGGTTACGAAGGTGACGTAGGACGATGTTCCGGTCTTCAACTCGTAACGTTACACGTGGACGACCCGACCTTGGGCGATCAGCAGTGGTGCCAGTTTGTTGTAGACGATGTCGCAAGTCATACACAGTACGACGGCTGCATCCCATTGCTGTTGCGATGTCAATAACTGATCGCTTCGCTTGCAACATGCCAACGGCACGTTCACGTTGCACATTTGACAATCGCGGCATTTCAAGTACTGTTACAAATGTGGCTTAAAAGTGTTTTTTTTTTAATGTTTGAGGCCATGGCAAACATGTGTAAATGAATCCAACTTCGATGTGGAGTTCACAACATTGAATGCACGTGCAAAACCTGATTTGGCACGAAAGGCATTTACACAAGAAATGGATGGCTATGAGTGGGTTTGGCTAACGGTTTTCCAGAGTCGAGAGATAGGGATCCCATGTTGGCTACACAGGTGTATCATCAGGGGGAAAGTATTCAATATTTTACAAAATTAATTTTGTGAGTTTTCTTTTTGACTCAGTGTAGTTTAACCCGACAGTAAATTTCCGGATATTTACGGATAGTGTTTTAAACGTTATTTTGAGTATTATGCTGTCTACACCAGTCTCACACACATTTTGTGTCAGTCTAAATTTACACATAAAGCAATATATTCGTGGGATAACAAAAATATGAGCTTACCATTCTTGCCAATGAATTAAATCCAGAGATACACATAGAGATATGTATAAGGTCACGAAATCACAAACACAGAACAATACAGAAGTTTCAGAAGAATGTTTACGTCATGGTCACCAGTTAGAATGCGATTTCCGGTAAGTTTCCAACGAAGCGTTAAGTCAGTGATTTTTATTCACATCGTGCACGGAAAGGACTGCGCGATAAAACCACCAATTAGCCGACTCCAGATAGAAAACACGCTGGGCGCCAAATTTGTAACCGGCCTTGAGAGTAATAATAATCCACAAGATGGTTCTGGTCGAAGGTTCATTTAATAAAGGGAAACAATGAACAACCCTAAAACAACAATTAAAACACATAAGGACAAATACAGACATTGAACATATGCGACATATATACAACGGTACATCATATCTTCAAAATAAACAATTCATTGAACCAAAAATTACATGTAGGTTATTTATATTATGAAAACTAAATGTCACTTTCGTTAATTACTTTGATACATACCAGCTTATGGAACTGGGCTACAGCTTCCCAAAAGGTGAAATTACCTTATAACTCACTTATGATGACCTATTAAAATAATTTACTAAAATGCTAAATTCTGTACACATAATCACTGCGCATTTAAATTACTTAAAACTCAATCGACATTTACTTAAATAATAGAAATTATCTTTTCTATGTTTTAGGAAATCTTTCTTTTAACTTGCACACAACTTTTATAATTAAAGTTTAATTACATATTTAAATGCATTATTTGATTTTAACCATATGATATAAAATACTTACAGTTATGGGTGTAATTAGCAATTCTCTATCAAATCAAATTGTACAAGTTTTGCAGACAAGTTTAGTTGATTTCCACACCCTTTGAATATTTTCCAAAACTAGTTTTTCCTCTATTATCTCATAAAAAGAACTCACGAATTCCTATTGGCTAGAACAAATTGATACAACCAGTGAAATAATAGAACAAGTATAACCCCTAAGAGTATACATGAACTAATCCAAGTTATGTTTTAACTGGACTTATACAGATTAAACCATTATATCTAAAAGGGGTGTTAAGGTTTCTTTATATAAAAAAACGTTAGTGGGTAGCGCAGCACAATATACATTGAAGTGAATGACAGTATAAAATATATAAACTAAACTAAGTACAACTACAAAAATGTACAACTACTAAAATGTACAACTACCAAAATGTACAACTACCAGAATGTACTACCAAAATGTACAACTACCAAAATGTACTACCAAAATGTACAACTACCAAAATATACTACCAAAATGTACAACTACCAAAATGTACAACTACCAGAATGTACAACTACCAAAATGTACAACTACCAAAATGTACAACTACCAAAATGTACAACTACCAGAATGTACAACTACTAAAATGTACGACTACCAAAATGTACAACTACCAAAATGTTCAACTACCAGAATGTACAACTACCAAAATGTACAACTACTAAAATGTACAACTACCAAAATGTACAACTACCAAAATGTACAACTACTAAAATGTTCTATGTACTATATGAGAATACCGTAAGAGACCATTTCTATTCTGTTGTAGATTTTCATGAAGATACTATAAATTTTTAGTAATTTTTTTTAAAAAGAGAAAATGATTTCAAAGGAAATTCTGGATGATTGTCCCGTCCCAGACTTTCAGACTTTGCAGTAATTATTGAACATAACAGACAAATTTCGGGAAGGGGCTGTGTCTGCTGCCTAATCCCTTTCACTATTTGTGAATAGAATCATAATTATAAATCAAAACAGAAGGATTCCCATCTGTAATCATGCCCCCCCCCCTCCCAACTTGTCACATGTTTCGAAAGAGGTGTTAATGTTTTCTTTATTATTTTTATTGTTTACACGTTCCTGTTTATACTGTACATTCACAATTTCCACCGTCATTAATACACACTTTTATATTATCAAATTCGATCTGAAATCTGCAAAACTAACATTTAAATTTCAATTCAATCACTTTTTTCTGTCCGTAATCTTGGGCTGCATTACGAGATTTTTAATAATAGTAATTGTTTTATGTCAAACTCGCAGTTCACCTTCTTCCACCAACACCTGCCAAGTGTCGTACTCTCAGCGAAACTCTATGAACACGAGCAACTTGTGTCGTGTAATAGAGGTAAACGGTAAATGTAGAAAGCCGAAAGTCCCGAATAGCGATTTTTTTTTCTCTCTTAAGAGGAAATAGTATAGCACCAAACTTTCTGTGATAACTGATTGTGATCTATCAAACAAGAATTATGTAATTTTTTCTGAGAATTCTCTTATGAGCATATTGAACCAGATATTTCAGGTACCAAAAGGAAAATCTAGTACGTTTTATAGATGCCAAAACCTGAAAACGGTAGTTGATCATGCGATCGACAGAAATTTCGCGTTTTAGCATTAAACATAAACAGAATTTAATCAAACTGAGTTCTAGATATTTAAGGTAACTTAAATGATTCGCAAATATGGTGCATTTATATGTGCAATTGATAATATATTGTTTAACGTCCCGCTCGAGAATCTTTCACTCATATGGAGACGTCACCATTGCTGGTGAAGGGCTGCAAAATTAGGCCTATGCTCGGCGCTTATGGCCTTTGAGCAGGGAGGGATCTTGTACGTGCCACACCTGTTGTGACACGGGACGTTGGTTTTTATGGTCTCGTCCGAAGGACCGTCCCATTTAGTCGCCTGTTAAACGACAAGGGGTACTGAGGATCTATTCTAACAACCCGGATTTCCTCGGGGAATAATAATTGTTACCCAATATTTATTTGTATTATACATGTTCGCACGCGGCCAAGCAGAGTCGCTCTGGGTGGAGAAGTCGCTCAGTGAATAGCTATGATACAATAATTTGTATCAAATTGATAGGTTGATAATGATATATATTACATACATCAAACAAATCATCTAGTTTCATCATACGTTTATTTATAATTAAATGTTTTAAAATAGTATAAATATAATCAGCATTTTCTTTTGAAGTCAACATTTTCAACAAAACTACAAATACAATTTATTTACATGAACATAATGATACTGTAATTTAATAATTTAATTTCAAAAAGTTTTATCACAATTTGCATTTTTTATCAAAATGACAAATTATTGTAAAGGTAAACTTTTTGGGTTACATTATTTACTTTCGGGAATGTAGTTTCTTGACTTTCGGTGTTAATTTTTTATTCCAAATTATTAGTTTTGAGTTGATGAGCATCCTCCACGTGGCTAGTGCTTAGCAACGGTATCAATCATTATTAAATATTGACAGACATCCTCAACTATCGTGTCGCATTACGCTCCATTACATAATATAATTACATGTATCAGGGGACGAATTATATTTTATGTATTATTTTTTGTTGTAGAAGTAATAATAGAAACATAAAATGTAATTTTGATTAACATTTTGCATCAATTGGATTATTTACCAGGATTTCCAAAAAGGGGGCCTCACATGTGAAAGTCAAGTATTGGCCAACATACGTGTCCATTTTGGGTGCCAAATCTGGAGTTTTACACACATTATTTTTTAAATTTGTTGCCACCCCTGGCCCCTTCTATATACGTCACTGTTTACAAGAGGGCTTTGGAAATCGGTCAGTGTCTTTGACCGTGTGTGGTTCTAATATTTATATTTACCTCTTTTCGGCAGGTGAAAACTCTGGTTCTGTACGCTTGTAAAAGAATTCGTAGAAAAAGTAATAGCCACTGTAAATTGTGTGCTTTTTCATGCAGTATTAAAACAGAAATCGCGGAAACATCGGTATCCGGGACTTTCAGGTTTCGGCTTTCAGCCGTAGTACATTTACCGATTGCCTGTAATCGAACGTGCCCCAGAGGTATCAGAAACCGGAACTACCACAACTCAGCCCAGGAAAGTTTGCTCACACAGGATAAAGACTAAATGCATGTTAGGAAAAACAGAAGAGAGTTACCGCAACTGTGTTGGGTTTGTCATATATTGTTTAATGTCTCACTCAAGAGGTGTTCACTAACATGACATGATTTTTCAACATTCAAAAGGGGCTATACATGAAAATCAAGATATGATTTGTGTTCAAGAGCTGGAAGAAATTTACAATTGATTATCAAATCAAATCAGAAGTATCTTATCAATTCATAATTAAAAAAATTGAATTTAGTTATTTCATTCAAATAAATAAATTAAACAATAGTGTTACTTACTGCAGTTGTTTAATGGTATTAAAAACAAAACAAGACAACAGTTAATTTCTATATTACTATTTTTTTTCTTAAAGAGGCACTACAGCTCATGTTACACATTCTAATTGAGTGCTTTATAAAATATGTATCGATAATATAATCATAACAATACTGACAATTTTTAACATTAGGGGTGCATTGATTTGCTCTCAAGTGTGCTTTAAAGATCACCCAGAATTCAATAGCTTCTTCATTTTGACTCGGACATTTTACATCACATGATTCAGTATGACAACACATATGTTGTATAAAAACTTATTTAAATACCCTTTAAAGGGGTCCACACTCACTTCTCAAAATGGGATTATTTCCTGCTTCTTATAATGAAGTAATTATAAATCCATGACAGAAAACCTTCCATATCCCAATAACCAAAAAATTTTTTTTTTTTAAGCACGCCACATGTTTTGATAAAAATAGCACTTACTTTTAAAGCCCTGCGTGTGTGTCTCTCGTAGCTAGAGGGTCATAGTAATATCCCCAGGTAAATTCCAGTTTGCATATGAGTTGTATCTCGTTCTATTTTAACCCTTTACTCACATAATCTGTCAAAATTCTGGGTTTAACCTTTGTACGTTTCCTCTCACTGGATTGTTTACCGTCCGTGCACATGTGTCCAAAGACCGAAAGAGGAAGTCTCAATGTTGTTAAAAAATGGCCTTAAAAAATTATCAATCTTTTTATTTAAACAAGAATTTGTTACTTTAGAAATGTGTTATTTTTGCAAAGTTTATATATTGAACTATGCAAAAAAATTTAAAAAAGCTCTGGAAAAATTGTCATTATATAATGTTTGAGCAAAAAGAGCTGTAGTGTCTCTAACTGAACCATCAGCATTTTGACTTTTGTTTTTGCGATTTTTCAATGTATTAGCCATGATGTTTGTCGAAGTGGAATTATAAGTTGGTCGTATTTCCTATGCCAAAGGAAATATTGATAAATGTGTATAAGAAAAATCATGATAAACTTCATACACCCATTTTTGGAAAAGAAATTATGCGTGTGTATTCAATCAAATTCATTTTAACTAAAATTAACAAGCTTAATCATGGGAGTCAGCAGTTTTAGCAACAACTGAGCTTAGCTAGGCTCATGAAGCTCAGTGGTTATTGTTTACGTTGTAGACCTTTACAGATAAACTGCCGACTCCTGTGGTTTTCATATCTAAGTTGGTTGCTATGCAGTCCATCCTTTTTATACGTTTGTCTAAGATGGGATGTATTGTATTATGGCGATCACGTCCGTCTGTCACGCTTCGTATCTGGCTTGTAACTTAAATACCATGAGACCTGGAATGATCAAACTTTGTCAGACGATACATCTTGGGCGGAGGGTGGGTCACACTTTAACATTGGGCCACCGTGTCTTATGATGAAGAGGGTATGGCAAAATTTTGTTAGACTTATAACTGGACAATTATTTGGTCTAGAATCAGCAAACTTAGTCAGCACATCACGAATCATTTATTAAGCTGTGTTTCAGCAGTTAATCTCTCTTCATTAGACCCTTGGGAGTAAGCCATGATATTTCAGAGTTCAGCTGGAGATTCAAAGAGCATTATGATCAGAACTGAATTACATCTGTCCAGTTGAAGATTAATTATCAATGCAGCAAATACGTGCCACAAGGCTTATATTTTGGTAAGTGTACTGATGCTGGTGCACAAAACATGCTATGAGCAGGTGCCCTTTTCTCACTTTGATTTTCTCTCATAATTTTACAACAAAACTTATTAGCACAAAAATGACAGTTAGTATTGCTTAAATCCACACCACCCAAAGTTTGAAACCCAGAATACCTTTTGAGGGGATTTAGACACTGCATACAGTCAAGAACTCTGTTTTTATGCTCCAGTTTGATTTGAGAATTTGTTAGTCCCCTAATGGTTCTGCCAAAGGGGACTATTAGTTTACCTTCTGTCTGTCTATCTGTCATTCTGAATCAGTTTTCTGGACCTTTTTCCACACTGGATGAAGATATTCAACTGAAATTTTATATATAACTTTGCCTTGAATAGTCACATATCATGTTTGAGTTTTGTTTTGCATGACCTACATTTGACTGAATTATGCTACCAATAGGAGACTTTGTATTGCCTGCAGTACCCTCAGAATGCTTGTTATGCTTGACCTACTTTTGACTGAATTATCCTAAGTGTAGGGTACTTTGTATTGCCTGCATTAGACCCAGAATGCTTTTGGAAATTGTGTTTTGTCCACAATGTAAAATGATAACAATATTGAGCGCGATGCTCTAACCACTCGGCCACGGAGGCCCATCTTATTTATTGCATATGTTGACTGTTACATTATGTCCCTACCATGCTTGCAAAAAAAAATATCACCAAACGGACATGTAAATTGAATTAACCTAATTACCAGCATCCCATGAGTAATTCCAAATAAATCAAGTGAATAATACCAAGAGCTATTAAAAAGTATTCAGTGTTGCAATGATATTAAATGACTATGTATAATGCATACATACATAACTCGCAGTATTTTGTTTTGGCATAGAACAAAGTAAAATAATGGGATCCTCTGCAGAGAATGGGATTTCCAAGAAGATTGAGGAACAACTTTCGGCTTGCCCAGATCCGCCCTCCATATCTCCAGGAAACGATGGAGATAAATCCAAGTCTGTAAGGAGTTTGTCATTAATGTTTACAATATATTACCCCTCTTCTAGCTAATCCAATGAGGACTATTAGTTTTATGTAATGTTGTCACGACACCAGAACTGAAAGCGCAAGTGAACTTTTCTGATTATGGTTTGGCTGCCAGTATGTCTGTCAGAGCTTAAATGATATATTCCCTTTACTGCAGTAGTAAATGTGCCACAATTCAATATTTTCACAATTCAATATTTTCAACCCTGTGGGGATCTGGGTTGTTGGAATAGATCTCAGTACCCCTTGCTTGTCGTAAGAGGTGACTAAATGGGGCAGTCTTTCGGATGAGACCACAAAAACCGACGTCCCCTGTCACAACAAGTGTGGCACGTTAAAGATCCTTCCTTACTTAAAGGCCATAAGCGCCAAGCATAGGCCTAAATTTGCAGCCCTTCACCAGCAATGGTGATGTCTCCATATCAGTGAAAGATTCTTAAGCGCGACGTTAAACAATATTTAATCAGTCAATCAATCAATATTTTCAGTATGAAAACTTTTTCATTGAAGAGTTAATTCCGATGATTCACAGTCAGAATTTTAATTTTAAAAAACAAATTGTTTTCAAAACACTTAATGGTAAAATACCCGAGAGCTCAGAAGTTTAAACTGTTTAAATTCTGTCATACTCGTGGGTTTGTTCATCTGAAATTTTCTCCTCATGCATGCAGAGTACACTAGGTTGAGCTTGATGTATTTAATCTATCCCAGTTTTCATTCACCCATCAAAGACTTATTATGGTGTGGCAGTTGTGTTCATCCATCTCTCTGTCTGTCCTTCATGATGTCCAGCTCATGACTTAAATACTATGAGGTCTAGAATCATCAAACTTTGTAGCCGCCCGCGTGGCGCAGTGGTTAGAGCGTCGGGCTCAAAGATCTGATGATCCTTGAGTCGGGGGTTCGAATCCCACTGTGGGACGTGGGTGCCGGTCTTTTGGATGAGACCGTATAAACCGAGGTCCAGTGTCGCAGTAGGTGTGGCACGATAAAGATCCCTCCCTGCTCAAAGGCCCTGAGTGCCGAGCATAGGCCTAAATTTGCAGCGGTAATGGTGACAGTCGCCGGATAGCTGAAAAATTGCTCAGGCGGCTATAAAAACAAACAAACAAACATCAAACTTTGTCAGCTGATGCATCTTGGATGGAGGGTGGGTCGCACAATAAAATTAGGTCACTGTGACCCTTTGATTAAGATGATGTATCCAAATATGGCAAAATCCTGTCTAACTATTAAGTTGACAATAATGTGGTCGAGAATCGTCAAAGAGTGGTGAATCCAGATGGGGGTGGGGTGGAGGTTGGAAACACAACACCCCCCCTCCCACCCACCCACCCTCATTTCATCAGCATCAGAAAGCTTTGCTAAAAAAAAGGAAATAACACAATCTGAAGGTGGAAAACCTCCTCCCCCCCCCCCCCCCCATTTGAAAACCAAAATTAGTGGTAGAATCTCCTCCTTCTTTGAAAAAAAAATTCTGGATTTGCCCTTATCAAATTTGATCAGGTAGGCAGTGTGTCACTCTCTAAATCTAGGTCACTGTGACCTTCAATGAAGATGATATTACCATATATGGCATAACGTTTTTGAGTATGTAGAAAAGAGTCCTAAAATAAACAAACATTGTCAATTTGTGCATCTGTAGAGAAATGTAAATTACAGTAAGAAATCTGTTCAAATAATTTGTCACTCCTTTATGTATAGGTCATGTCTTTGTACAACCCAAAATTGCTAGTAATTGTATCCTGTAAATGAAAGAAATTTAGATACATACATGTAATAAAATGAAAAGTGATTTAATATGTGTTATTTGAACAATTCAAGAGATATACTGCTTACCCCACTTATATTGAAATCACTTATATTGAAATCACTTATATTGAAATCACTTATATTGAAATCACTTATATTGAAATCACTTATATTGAAATCACTTATATTGAAATCACTTATATTGAAATTACTTATATTGAAATCACTTATATTGAAATCACTTATATTGAAATCACTTATTTTGAAATAAAACTAAATCCCTAGCCCCAATTTCTCATTTTCTTTGCATTTAATCATAGGATAAGTTAAAATCACTTATATTGAAACATTGTTTATTTCTAAATGACTTATCAGTCCGCTGAGGTAAATAATGTGCTGTTTTTATAATGGTTATATTGAAGTCCCTCTAGACAGTAATCATCACAGTTGATGAATTTGTAAGTTTTTGGTTTTTTTTCTTGCCTTGAACTTTTTTGATTTTGTGTTTTTACATGAGAATTAAATAACTGGGTTACAATGGCCATTTGAACACAATCGTTAGTTAAAATGTCCAATTCTCAAAAAAAGGAAATCTTTGTCAGTAGTCCATATTTCTGAATTTGCTTCTTTTGAACTTCGTGAATTTTATTTGAGAAAACAAAAAATGCATGATTGTGATGTCCATGAAGCTCTCTACCTAATTGTGAAATTCATGACTCCTGGGTCAGGGTTCAGACCAATTTGGCCTTATAATGAAGAAGTCTTAAATCTTAGAAAGTCTTCCCACATATATTTAAGAAAAACTAAATGCATTATTACATGTCCATAAAGATCTCTGTACTCCTGGGTCAGGGGTCCAGTACCTAGGGTGGGGCCAGTGTGGCCATACAGTGAAAATATATTAAACCTGAGAAAATTGTCTTCTCCACTCCCACAGATGTTTGAGAAAAAACTAAATGCTTGAATTGAAGGACTGTAAATTTTATGCCTATGCTTGGTGCCTATGGCCTTTGAGCAGGGAAGGATCTTTATTGTGCCACACCTGCTATGACATGGGGCCTCGGTTTTTGCGGTCTCATCCGAAAGACCGCCCCATTTAGTCACCTCTTACGACAAGCAAGGGGTACTGAGGATCTTTTCTAACAACCCGGATCCCCAAGGGGCAATATTATATAACATTTATGATTAACTCTATTTATTGTTTGTTTATATAGTATACATTTAATATGAAATACTATGGATTAATAGAGATAATCATAAATATACTACTTCTATCGCTAGTAAAGCTTCACAAATGCTTTTTATCGGAACATACTAATGGCAGTTAGTGTCAGTCAAAGTTCTTCATATAACGTAGTGAAATTTCTTGATCAGGCAAAGGGAGTAATCCATATTTAAAATGAGTGTGCCAAGAACAGTTTACCAGTTGGTGTGAAATGTATCAGACAGCATCTAGCATAATTTGACAGGTTGTACTGGCAAACTAAATTGTTAGAACATGCAAAATGCTCACTTTAAATGAGACTGTCGACACCCCTGTAACATCAACTTGTTTTTCAGTAACCTGCTTCGAGTCAAAAACTGATCATATGCAGAACAAGCTCTTGCGTATTGAATCAGTGGAGAGATATAAACACCCTATGCAGGTGATAATGGATGCATGTTGATTCTTGTGTTTTGAAAAATGCTAGAAAATATGTAGGATTATTATTTATTAGTTCTCATGAATCATGTTAACATTTGATTAATCACTGAATCATGTGTCAACTCATATTTTTATACTGTTACTTGAAAATGAGTGCAGTCATGAAATGGATTTGTTGCACATTTTGAGTACATATACATGTGAGGAGTGAGTTATGTTGGTTGTGATCTGTGTTTTGTTTTTATTGACTGTCAGATGGAAGTCTCACAGACATGGATTGGATGGAGATGGATATCATCTGTGATGATGTACTTAATAAATCTGATACGTCATCCTCTGTCATATAGATGGTTTAATGTAAGTTAAATATACATATTCTTAAATTATGGATTAAATAGGTATAATATTGGTACAATATGCCAATTTTTGTTTTCCATATGGAACATTGTAAGCAATGAGACACTCCACAAATTAAACCCTGTCAAGTGTAAAATGTCAGTTTCATTTTCTGGTGAAATACACAAAAAGTATTCAGTGCTATGAACCCATACAAGCTTTTATTGGGGGTATAAGATACTCATAGTAGCAGATCATATTTGTCACCTGTAGACAGATATCAGAGGCAAAATGACATTTTTTGAAATAATGATTATGGTTATATTGGAACAAGATATTTGGATTAACAGTAACCTGAGGCAACCAAATCCTGCCCATTTGGCAACAGAGTTTCCTTGAAATACCTTGGCAGTATAAAGTGATCAAATGATAAATTGTCTTTAAAGAAATGAAAGAAAATAAGTCTGCTGAATTAACAATAATGCTTTTTGAGTTATCTGAGTTACATTCGGTGATCTATTGCTATTTCTTCATGCTTTAGTCCCCAAAGTGGAGATTTGTTGATATATGTGTAAAATGCAACAGTTTTTAGAAAATCGTTACTCATGTTTGCATGATTTACCTATAATAAACATTAGATATAGAGGAAAATCTGCAAAACGTTTCTCAAGAACTGATGAGCCAGAATAGTTCAAATTTACTTGCTAGGTTTATGACATATTGCATATTTAAGTTTGTTAAAGGCATTCCCCGAGGGGTAGGGTGGGGCCATAATAGGGATTCAAAGTTTTATGTGCAAATATATGGGGAAAATCATTAAAAATCTTCTCAAGAACTACTGGGCCAGAAAGGTTCAGATTTGCATGGCAGCTTCCTGACATAGTGCAGATTCATGTTTGTTAAAATCATGCCACCAGGGGGTGGGATGGAGCTACAATATTGGGAAAATCTTTAAGTGGAGACCAAGGTGACTCAGGTGAGCAGTGTGGCCCATGAGCCTCTTGATAGCTCACCTGAGTTGAAAGCTTAAGTGTGCTTTTGTGTTCAAAACTTTCTGTTGTCCGTCGTCAGTGTTGTTGTTGGCATCGTTGTATACAATCAGTTCAAATTGAGTAGTTGACACAAAGTCTTAGTTATATATGAATATTAATGATATGTTTCAAAATATTGAATCCAAGGGCAATAACTCTGTTTTCAATTATATCTTTATCAAGTCCATTATGCGATAGATTTCCTCTATTTTGCTTACACATTTTGTATAGTTTTTAAAGAGACAGTTTTATGAAATACTCATGAATACTATTACATCATTATAACCAGATTTCATGAAATTTTGATGCATACTTAGAAACCTTCTCTCACTCATTCTATCCATTCAGAAAACAATGAAGTTCATATCATGCTCTGTATGTTGCAGACCTTGATTATCATTGTTGAGAGTATTATTATCTTTATAAATCTTTCAGGAATGCTAAAGTTGCAATCTTTCTATGAACATACTGTGTAGGATGGAAAGTCTTAGCTCACAGAGTCTTTATGAATGATGTGAAGTCCTTTTAATGTGCATGTATAGATATATATATATATATATATTATAATTTTTTTTCAGGTGATTAAACGCAGAACAGATGATGCATGTAATCTTGATAGCAAAGTTGACCTCTTATTAACAAAGGTAGATTCCTTTCGAGAAAGATATGAAGTTATATCAAAACTTGGAGGAGGAGAATTTGGAAGAGTGTTTAAAGTAAAAACAAAAATACATGACAATGAAATGGAGACTTTAGCCCTTAAAATCATTTGTGAAGATGAAACAGATTACTTATCAACATCTTTGAATGAAATTAAGCACAACATCGATATTTGTCGACACACTGGAGAGTCTGCGTGTCCATATGTTGTTACCTTTTATAATCACATGGGATACCATTACAGTCGATATCGCTATCTCTGCATTGAAATGGAAATATGTGACGGAGGGACTTTACGCAAGTCAATCCATCATGAAAGAAACTATGACAATGATGAATTTAGAAGAAAACTTATTCGTGAAGCCATATTAGGAATGCAATTCATCCACAGGTGTAAAGTAGCACACTGGGATATCAAAGGGGATAACATATTTTTTAAAAGCCCTGCAGACCACACTATTAAATACGGTGATTTTGGTTTGACAAGAAAAGAAAGCACAACCTCACAAGCTTTAGAATTGAGGGACCTTGGGAGAACTTTACTTAAGCATGTCTTTTTGAGAAAACACAAATTGTCGGACACAGAAGTTGAGAATGACATTGAGGATCTGTTGTGTAGAACTAACGTTTCTAAAGACATGCGAGGAGTACTAAAAGGGCTTACCTTTGGGCATATAAATTTGGCTGAAGCAGAGAGAGGAATAAAGAATTTAAATGGTAAAATTCTCTTCCTGTAAACATTTGAGAAATGTGATGCAGTCACTATGTTTGTTCATCTGTTAATCTAATTATTATAATTATAATATAATATATAATTATATTATAATATATATAGGTTATAAAGGTCATTATCTAAGTAAGTTATACAGATTGCTAAAAATCAGGTGTTGTGTGTTCATTGTGAATCAAGAAATGCTGCATCAAGATCATCACAACTTTTTTTTTTGATCATAAATTTGATTCATAGTTTAGACATCATTATTATAAGTAAGCAATACAAGGACTTGTACCAGTGCATCTGGTATTGAGAGCCTTTTAGCGATCATGCAAAATTTTGCCACTACACAGCCTTTCCGATCTCAATGGGTGATGTCAAATAGTGCCTAGTGTTTCTTATGATTCAGGACTTTGAAACACCGAATTTAATTGATATTTGAAAGACACAATACCATTTTCGTTGTTGATGTCGTTGTTTATTATTGTATCTTTGTTTAGTAGTTAAATAACGATTGTTTGGCAAGAAAAGTTCATTATTCGTGGATGGATTTACTACGAAACAGATTTTCCCACGAAATTTGTGTCGCACAATATCATTAAGTACTTACAAAATAACCTGATCAGATTTGGATTTCATTTATATCTATAATCTCATAGTTTCACCAAGAATCCTTATTTCAGATCAGTAGAAACAGATAAATACTAAATTGAATTGTGCATTGTCACAGTTCGGTTCTTATTCCAAAAACACAAAGACTATTTCCAGTTTTGTTTTTGGTAATCCCGATCCTGATTCTGAATTAAGCAAAACGAAAGTAGCTTGTGCATCGTGACAAAAATAACAGGTTATTTTGCGAAGAAACCCAGGCTAGGTATGAATCTTGTTCAGAATTCCAATAATTTTTCTACATATTACGGCGAACTTTTGAATTGTTAGACATTATTGAAAACCGAGGGTTAATACCGTATAATTGTTACATCATACATGAACAGAAGATGCAACTTCTATAAACAAGAAATCTCACTCTGAAGCAGTTATATTCTTTTCAGCATTCTTTGTCTGCAATTTCAATTTATTTATTATAGCTTTTGTGGATTAACTAGTCTTAAGGGGATATCTAACAAGAGGAGGGTACATATATGAACTTGATAGGATAAGCAACTTCAGCCCAAGCTGTCTTCTTTATTTCTTTTGATGTAAATAATTTGCTGACATTTTACGAATGATTGTAATGCTTTATTTATGTACTTAAACATGAGGAAATGTCTCCAGTGGCACAAAACATTTCTTCTCTTACTTTCTCTAATTAACCTGCCCTCTGAATTTATTGAGAACCCTAAATGTTTTGATATTGCACTCGATGTTTTTGTGGCCCTTCAGGCCTTTGATTGATATGACCTTCAGTTTGGTTTGTTGTTTAACGTCCTGTCGAGAATTTTTCACTCGTATGGAGACGTCACCAGCTGTAAGTGAAGTACCACAGATTTAGACCTATAGTTAGCTCCCAGGGCTAATTATATTATTATATCAATCAACCAATCATTCTAAATGGCCAAGCATATGGCAAAGGAGCAACCACTACCTATTTTTATGTCTAAGGTTTAATACGGCCATGGCACGAGCAGGGCTCAAATTCGCGACCTCCTGGTTAAGAGGGGAACGCTCTAACCACTGCACTACCATGACCAATCCCTTCAGCTTAGATTTGGTGCTACGTTTGAAAAATTTCAACCTTGGCCATAACTTTTGAATGATTAGATATACGACATTAATATTCGCATGTGTATTCCTTATGAAAAATCCTCCTTTGGTATCATAATGACATCTACTTTGCTACCTTAAGGGGGCATCCATGTGTCACAAACACATGTTTTGATATTATTTTTTTTTGATATGGCAATGCAAGAATTCAGCAATATAAGTCCTCAGCCATAGGCAGGTGTTTTTGCTCATAAATTGCAGGTTTCTATACTGGTCGCGGTAGCTCAGTGGTTAGAGCGTTCGCTTTGTAACCGGGAGGTCATGAGTTCGAGCCCCGTTTGTGCAATGACAGCGTCAAACCTAAGACGAAAAATAGGTAGTGATTGCTCCTTCGCCAAACGCTCGGCATTTAGAAGTGAGAATCACGGGTCTTTCGGATATGACCATAAAAACGGAGGTCCCGTGTCACAGTAGGCGTTGGCACGTTAAAGAACCCTCACTGCTACGGCCCTGAGCGTTAAGCATAGGTCTAAATTTGTGGTACTTCACCTACAGCTGGTGAAGTCTCAATATGAGTGAAAAATTCTCATCGGGACGTAAAACAAACAAACAGGTTTCTATTAGGCTGTGTTTCTAGCTCTTTGATCAGCAGCTAGTTTGTACGATGTAAAACGTGGTCTATTAATAAATCATATACCATGGATATAGCACAAAGAATTTTTGAATTGGCAAAGAAGTTAATGCATGTATCTTTTCAGTCAGTAGGTTATAAAATATAATGAACAATCAAATGATTTTAATTAAGTTCACATCCCTACCACTCTAAAATTGTCAGCATGCAAGAAACAATCAGTGTAGAAAATACATGTATATGTTGAAAGTACAATTCTTTTACTTTTCTGTATTATGTATGATTTCATGAGATATGTATGGTACTATACTGTAAACATTCCAAAAGGTATGGTATTTATATGGTACTAATTGTGGTTTGTATGGTACCAAGTTCCAGCAAAGAACTGTTCTAGTCAAGCCGTTTGTTCTCCTATCAAGAACATTTCTAAATTGTTTGGTGTTTATTTACTGTTTCACTGTCTTATTATACTCTAGGTCTGTATATTAACATTTTTAGCACACCTGAGATGAAAGCTTAAGTGAGCTTTTCTGATTGCCCATCATCAATCTGTTTGTCTGTCCATCTGTCTGCAAACTTTCATTTTCGACTTCTTCTCTAGAACCTCTGGGCCAATTTCAACCAAACTTGGCAAAAAGCATCCTTGGGGAAAGGAGAATCAAGTTTGTTCAAATGAAGGACAATATCTTTCTCAAAGGGGAGATAATAGTGACATAGTAAAAATACACTGAACATTTTTAAAATTCTTTTTTCCAGAACCACTGGGCTAATTTCAAGCAAACTTGGTACAAATCACCCTTGGGTGAAGGGATTTCAGGTTTGTTCAAATGAAGGGTCATATCCCTTTCAAAGGGTAGATAAACAGAAAGATACTAAAAAATAGGTTGGGGTCATTTAAAATATTTTCCTCAAGAACCACTGGACCAGAAAAGTTCCAATTGACATGGAAGCTTCCTGACATAGTGCAGATTCAATTTGTCGAAATCATGGCCACTGGGGTAGGGTGGGGCCACAAAAGGGGATAAAATGGGTTTGGGGCATTAAAAAATCTTCTCAAGAACCAATGGTCCAGAAAAGTTTCAATTGACATTGAAGCTTCCTGACATATTGCAGACTCATTTTTTTTAAATCATGACCCCCAGGGACACAAAAGGGTATCAAAGTTTTATATGTAAAAATATAGGAAAAAATCTTCTAAAGAACCACTAGGCCAGAAAAGTTCAAATTTACATAACAGCTTTCTGACATAGTGCAGATTCAAGTTTGTTAAAATCATGGCCCCTGGAGGTAGTGTGGGGCCACAATAGGGGATCAAAGTTTTATAGTGGGGAAAATCTATAATATGGGCCAAGGTGACTCAGGTGAGCGATGTGACCCATGGGCTTATCATTTTCAAAAGTCTTCAAAACCACAAGGACACAATGTGTTGTTGATTCAACTTTATTCATACCATGGTCACCTGGGGCTAACTGTAACATAGTACACCATCTTCATTTGCAACGACAAAGTAATATGACCTTTTTGTCTAAATTATACATATTGCTTATTGGTACATGTGGTATAAACTATACCCTGATCAGGATATATCCTCATCCATGTTCTACATGATCCATGTCCCTCTTCTGCTTGTAATTGATTGTAATGTTGACTTCTTGTATTTCTTTCATTGTATAGGTGAAAACTCATCGACGGTGAACACCAGCAGTACCAGATCTAATATTTGTACTTTAAGGCCAATCAAAGAAGTACTTAAATTGGACCCATTTTACCCCAAAAAGAACAATGGAGAAGAACTTTTGCAACCTGAGGACTTGATTCCTTTTGTTATAGTATATTCAGATCGCAACTATGGTAATGTTGAAAAATTTAAAAATTGGTTCCAAGGTGTAATTGGAGATAACCGTGGAACTATGGTCAGACTCTTTGATTGTGAAGATTTTCCAGCTGATAGAGTGCTGGCAACAAAAGAAATTTATAACAGAGCCATGTTTGTCTTATTCTATCTCACAAAAGAATTTGATGCAGATGCTTTATCATCTTTTATCAGTGATGAAGGGATCGGCCTAACGAAATTAACTCGTAATCCTATTCTCCGAGAACACGAATATTCATATCTTGCAAAGGAACACAAAAAAGATTGTAGAAGACCAATTCACACTATGCCCCCAGGAAATTATGAAACTCCAGTTGGACTAACAACCATCAAATCAATTAATTATTTCGAACATGAAAATGAAAAACAACACCTGGAAGAAAGTGTGAAAAATCTAGGGCAAATTGCTAGAAAAAGGATTGAAGACAGACAGAGAGTTATGTCTAAATGTCTGTATGATGAGAATGATAAAGAGTATTTGTCCAGTACACCTGAAAACTCATTGTCTTCTTTACAGGTATGTTTTAATTATTTCAGTTTTAATATATGTCCTTGATATCACCAGATTTTAAATGACTGCATCATGAGAGTCATAATTATATATTTTTTTTCATGATAGACATCAAATGTGCCTTCAACATCATCTGATGACAAATCGAACAATGGAAATGATGAACAGTCACAAATTCATGAAGGTAAAGATAGAAATATTTATTACACATTGCACTTCATAATGCAGACCATGAGACTTACTATAACTAGTACTACTCCAATTGTAGCAAAAAATAAGTTGAGACATTGTGTACATTAGCTAAAGAAAATAAAAGAATTGAAATAGATATTTTTTTCCCTCAAATAGTTGCGTTTTCATAATGAAAGAACCCGGATATTTATAGGCCTGTTCAAAAATTTGCGTTATCTCTCTTTGTATTCTCGGGACCTCCGTGGCCGAGTGGTTAGAGCATCGTGCTCAAAATTAAAAGGGCCTCTCACCTCTGGCGCTGATGTATGTCAGAAAGTTTGCCAGTTTACTTTCAGAACGTCGACTGTCTCTTCCCGGGTACATTTTATCTGGATTCTCTCCTCCACCCATAAAAACTGGACGCCATCAGATAACTGAAAAATTTATGAGTGTGACGGAAAACAACAATCAATCTTTATATAGTAATTTTAATGTGCATATGGCAACTTCCGGGTAATAACACAATCATATTGCCCGATATTTAAATGTCTTGTTATATCAAATATGGATGCTGAAATAGAAAACTGGTCAATGAAATAGTCCAAATATTTTGCATCTACTAGAATGTAAGGCGTTTACAATATTTTGGCAACTCCCATCAAAGTAACTGGATGTGTCTAATCTGCAAATTGTACATTTGTATGGTACCCAATATGTATCCATAGACATATATCCATTATAAGTCCGTGATGTATTTCATTTTATATATTCAAAAACAGGAAGAAAATGTTTAGTTAAAATAAACATCTTTCATTTGATAAATATTGGTCGATTGACAAATTATTTTGATAGATGTAGTTCATTGGGAGGGGGCTATTTAGATGTACTCTCGGGATGGAGTCCTTTTGATGTACTTTCGGGGTGAGGGATGGCGGCCCATTAGATGTACTCTCTTGGGGTAGGGGGTACTTTAGATGTACTCTCAGGGTGAGGGTTTGCTAAAAATTCAGGAGGTTCAATCATAGGTAGTTTGTTTTCAAAAAATGTCAGTTTAGATATGTCGGACTGAAACTTCTGGAATAATTTTAACCCAACCTGTATAAATGAGCGGCCAAAGACAGATTTCCAGCTGACTACTCATTTATTTTAAAAACAAATACAGTTTCAAATAAACGTATAGCCATAAAGAATTTCTTTACATTTAGACAAATTTTTCATGTACAAATAGCGTGAAATAAATATCTGCAAAAGAGGACAGTCCCACCTTTCCCATCACTGAAATTAAATTTCCTCAGGATATTTACTATGGACCTTTCAGAACCCTGTGTTCTAGCACAATCAGACTTATAAAATGTCAGAAGTCACTTGTTCAACTTCCGACAGTGATCAAAGTTCTGACATATATGTGTCAGAACTTTTTATCACTGCCATATCTGGGACAAGTGCAAGGAAAAATAGCTCCTGTTTTCGGATTGGCCTATATACATACATGTGTCACATGATGCTAAAGTACACTATTGGACATATACAGATGTCGTGCATAATGACACACAGCAATGTAACACCCCCTTCACTCCCACTGCTCTCCACATATGAAGTTAAAGTTGACTCAAAGGTAGATTATTAATATATTAATCGGCTTCAGAGCGCAATTGCGCAGGATGCTGTAACTTCATATATGTCAACACTGACCCCATTGGTCCAAACATGTTACACATCTATTACATAACCCTATACAACTGAAAAGAATTGTGTCAATTCAAATTTTGAAGGAGTTTGGCAGGAACTACAATTTCTTACCGAGGGATTGTTTTATCAAAAACCTCTAAATCAGCATGATTTAAGAGTTTCTGTTCTATCCAATAAATCCATCAGTTCTTATACCCTCCAGATGTATTTCAGTTTTATAATTTATGATACAAGTAGGCGAGACTTGAAACTAATTCAAATGTGGTAATTTATCAATTGGCTGACGTATTTTTTTTTCAAAATTGGAACCCTGATTCTTCATCTTTGGAAGCCAAGGGTTTTCGGTCCACTCCTCTCCCCACAAACCTATGGCAGATTAGGCCACAAAAACCGAGGACAAGTTTTCATAGGTTCCAAGGTGCGACCTTAGAACCAATAAAAGTATAGCTTTTATTCAAAAGATTCATAAGTGTTAACAAGCCAAGCACGTGTGGTATTTAGAAACATGTTTTGGGATCGATCTCTACGACAGAACTGTGTCGATTGTATGGGGGTAACTACCACTGAAAAAGTTTTGGGTACTTTTTAAGCTTTATTTAAACTTTTCAATCAACTGTCAGAAATTCTGAATTACAGCCCCTGTCAAAATGACAATCTGTCCCAATATATTTATTATGCCTGCTTCAACCCCACATGGATCGGTCGTTGTTAGAATAGATCCTCAGTATCCCTGGCTTGTCGTAAGAGGCGACGAAATGGGGCGGTCCTTCTGATGAGACTGTATAAACCGAGGCCCCGTGCAACAGCAGGTGTGGAATGATAAAGATCTCTCCCTGTTCAAAGGCCATAAGTGCCGATCATAGGCCTGAATTTTGCAGCCCTTCACCAGCAATGGTGACGTCTCCATATGAGTGAAAAATTCTCAAGCTGAACGTTAAACAATATATAATCAATCAATCAACAAGCTAAACAAGCTAAGAGAAAATTGACTATGACCTCGGAAACAAAGTTCAGGCACTTAAGCCGAAAAGTTAACCATACTGCAAGATTTGTGTCATAAACATGCTTTACGGTATAAATATGCGAGGTGCAAAATTAACTGGAATTTCCTCTTACCATGTGGATGTTTCCTGTCCTGTTGCTAGCGATATTATCGTCCATGTTTTATACTGTCTATAGCGCATAATTGGTCTGCCGTTAATTTTACTTCAAAGACTCTTTAGGCCCAGTTGATTTCCTCATACTTGTTTACATTTATAACGAACAGTATTGTGAAAGCCATTACCCGATTGTCTAGATAAAAAAATTCAAATTCAGAACGTTTGCTAAGTGTCGCCACTGCGGGCTATAGTTTTCGTGGCGTAATCTGCCAAGGGTTTGTGGGGAGAGGAGTGGACTGAAAGCCCTGGCTTGCGAAGATGTGATTCTTAAATATTTCTAAATTAATTTACTAGAAATTTTGTATAAAAATTCAATATTTTTGCCAATAATTCAAATAAATTGGTATATAACCCCCACCTTTTATAGATTCTATTATGAATTTTAGACAAGACTATGTGATTTATGCACAAATTTTGAAATTGACATTATTCCAATCTGTTCTTTTGAACTCTCAAATTCTGTACTAGAGTTTGTTTGTTTTTTTGTTTGTTTTTTTTTTTGTATATCAAGTGTAAAAAAGGCAAAATTTTCAGTCTACTGGTATTTAACATTTTCATATCTATATTGTTAAATGACATTAATATGTATCTTAATTTTATGTAATGATTTATTTGTGTTGCTTATGTTGTTTTGAAATTATCAGACTAATGAGGTTTAAACAAATAAATCATAAACTAGTTGAGTACAAATTATTTTTTGATGAAAAGGATGCAAATTTGTTCAAATGAAGGACCATACCCCCTTCAAAGGGGAGATAATCACAAAAGTGCAAAAATAGGGTGGGGTCATTTAAAAATCTGCTGAAGAACCACTGGTCCAGAAAAGTTCCAATTTACATTGAAGCTTCCTTACATATGCAGATTCAAGCTTGCTAAAATGATGGCCGCAGGTGGTAGAGTGGGGCCACAATAGGGGATCAAAGTTTTAAATGAGATAATGTAGGGAAAAAATCTTTAAAGGTCTTCTCAAAAACCATTTAGCCTGAAAAATTCAAATTTACATGACAGCTTTCTGACGCAGTGCAAGTTCAAAATTGTTAAAATCATGGCCCCGGGGAGTAAAGTGGGGTCACAATAGGGGATCAAAGTTTTGCATGCCAAAATATAGATAAAATCTTTTAATATTGACCAAGGTAATTCAGGTGAGCAATATGTAAATCATAGCATTAGTTGTTGCATGTAAAAGGTTTCAGTTTTAGGAAAGAAAAGTCAAAATATGATAAAAAGTAACGTTTTCTGTTAACCATTACATGTTTGGCACGTATTTGTGATGTCATAGATGAAAATTACATCCATTGATATCGTAGTTTTGATGTACACAAAACCAAACAATAAACAAAAATAAAAACAAAAAAACAAACAAGAAAAAAACAAACAAACAAACAGATTATGAAAATCTCATAAATTCAGTGGCCATATACCGCCGTTATCGTACATTGTCCTTCGTATTTTACTGCTTTATCATAATATTAGTCATTGTCACATTTATTAGACATGATATAAAGACACTGTTAGTCACAATTGTACATGGATTTTCCCGGGTTATTTTCCTTGGCTGTGTAGCTTAATGAACTCATTATCCATGACCTGTAGGGATTTGGGTTAGAACAACTGCAATTATGTAGCTGTCTCCAAACATTGTAGCCTCCTACAGGATCTGTGGAAGGGGACTCTTAGTTTACCTTCGGTCTGCCCTCCATCTGTCTGTCATTCCGCTTGAGGTTTTCTGGACTTTTCACCGCATTGGATGAAATATTCAAGTGAAATTTTATGTATGGTTTTGTCTTGGATAGTTACAGATCAAATTGAAGGTTTTTATGCTTGACCTACTTTTGACTGAACTAACCTACCAGTAGGGGACTTTGTATTGCCTGCAATACACTCAAATGCCTGTTTTATTCTGAAATTTTCAGGGGAGAGCTAAAATTCATAGGATCTTCATAATGGTGCGAAATATTTTATGAATAACCTATAATAAGCTCCGTGTATTTGCCTCTAATGTTATGTACACTTAAAAGAATACCAACTTTGCCCTTGGACATGTCTTATATAGGTATTTTTCATTAAATATTACACACAACATGCAAAATTCCTCATCTGCTCCATCGTGCTTGTTATCACGAGATCTAATGAAAAACCAAAACATTGACAATCAGTGCTAAAATATAGCTATTTAACATGGACTGTAGCCATTTTGACAAAGAAAGGAAAATCATATGATGGCAGATAAAAATTACGCTCTGCTGTCTAGTTTTTAACTTATTGTCAAATTCAATATTGATGATATCGCTTTCTCCTCCGTACTTGTACATTCATGTAAACACTACCCATATATGGGCAAATAAGTTGACAACCGGAAGTTAAGCTTCAATACATCAAAAATGGTGCACAATATGAATTGTGAAAGTTTATTATATCGAAATTGTTATAAACGGTAGAATCGAGTCTCACAAATCGTAAGTTACAGGTTGTAAATTTATCTATTGACTAAGAAACGTATAATATCATATCTATGTTTAAGTTATGAAATCCAGCAAATGCGTAGAATGTTAAAAAAATTAGTCGCCTCTGACCACAAGCAAGGGGCACTGAGGATCTATTCTAACCAGAATCCCCACAGGGAACTAAATGGGGGGGGGGTGTCCTTTGGATGACACCACAAAATCCGAGATCTCGTGTCACAGCATTTGTGGTACGATAAACTAGAGACACCCCCCCCCCCCATTTCAAAAGCAGTAAGCGCCTAGCTTAGGCTTAAATTTTTCAACCCTTAACTGGCAATGGTGATGTCTTCAGCGGGATGTATTAATGGAAATTTACACTTGTTTACCAATCAAAATTCGTCTTGTAAGTACTAAAGAATATGAAATATCGTTATCTTTAGCAGGAGAAGATCTTATTGATGATGATGATGATGATGATGATAGGAGGACCGAAAGTAGATCTGAAACTGCTGTAAGGGACAACGGTATACATTACTTTTAGATAGCAACCTCAAAAGACAAAAACAGAAACATTTGTACTCCAACTATAATCCCACCATTACCCTTTAGGATAAAAGTCCAAATAAAATCGATAATCGTGTATTAAGTATCCATGTATGGAATACTGCAAACTAAACCAATTCAGGTATTACAATCAAAATATCAAATGCACGCTGTGTGGTACCACTGTCCCTATCAGCTGGCAATTTTAAGAATCCTTCATTTATGAGATTTACAAGATTTGAACATCAAAATTACTTTGTACATATTGTACATCATTATTGTAAAGGTGAAGAGATAATGAACAGTAATAATTCAAGAATACAAAAATATAAAAAGGACAAACATGGAGTTGTGGATATACCAGAGGTGAGATCAGGTGTCTAGAAGGAATAAACATTCCCTGTTGGCCATTCACACCCACCATGGCCCTATAACCTTATCAAGTTTACTGAGTAATCCGTAGTAAAAATCGCTATGTAAAACAAATGCTGAACAATTGGTGTGAAACACGTGAGGCAGCATTTAGCCTAATATGACAGATTGTATTGGTAAATTAGATCAGTATAATGACCATAAAATTTGTGAAATGCAGGCTTTAAACGAGAATGTTGAAACCCGTGAAACAACAACGTATTTGTTAGTCGCCTTTCTCGATTAGAAAACTGATCATATGCAGAACAAGTTCTTGTTTATCAACTCATGTGAGACTTTTACATGAGAATATATATGAAAAATATTTCTTGATAACAGTAGGGCATGCATACCCATGTACTGAAGATTCAAGTTTATTCAACTTGTGGTGCCAGGGACACATTAGAGGATCGAAGGTTTTCACTGAATGTGTAGGAACCATTTCAGAAAATCTTCATCTCAATACCAGAAGCTCGGGATTAATCATATTAACATGCAAAAAAAAACAAAAAACATCTACAGGTGTTTAATTTAAGTTTGTTCAGTTCTGGGAGTACAGTAGGACCACAATAGGAGATTAAAGTTTTAGTGTAGAGTATAAAGGAAATGAATGTTTTCACACTAATTCATCCCATGATGCAAACATTCCTAAGTTGTGATGTATCAAGTTTCTTTCTAGATATTTTTAACCCCAGGGTTATAGTCAAGTTTTATATAATACAGGAAAGACAATTGTTTGAAATGTCTTCTACACAAAAGCAAGAACATTTTAGTCATATTGGTATTACGATATACCCATATTGTGTAAATTCAAGTTCAGTTATGACATAAACTTTTGGTTGGGGCCACAATAAGGAGGTCAAAATGTTTCATGGGAATAGAATTTAAAGAAATTATATAAAAATCGCAACAGCTGAACGATAGCAGAGCAAAGGTGACTCAGGAGAACGATGTGGCCTTAGGGGTCTTCATAAAAATCCTTTTCATCCGATACATTTACTAGACAAAGAGTGATTGGTTGTTTGTTTTACATCCCCGTCCAGGGTTTTTCACTTATATTGGAACTGTTTCTATCCATCTTTTGGGGGCCTCCGTGGCCGAGTGCTTAGGGCATCACGCTCTAAATCACAAGGCTCTCACCTCTAGTCGGCGCGGGTTCGATTCTCGCTCGCGCTGATATATGTGAGAAAGTTTGCCAGTTTACTTTCGGAAGTTCGGTGGTCTCTTCCCGGGTACATTGTATCTGGGTTCTCTCCTCCACCAATAAAAAACTGGACACCACCAGATAACTGAAAAATTGTTGAGTGTGGCGGAAAACAACAATCAATCAATCAATATATTGGAGTGCCACAAGTTTTACCTGCATGGCAGTGAAGGCCTACCCTAACACAGGACATCCGTTGGATTGTGATATGTGAAAGAGCAGTGACTCTCACCTTTAAAACCGAAACACGACATGTTAAATATATTAAGTTTGGCCTGATAATCAAACCCGCAACCGAATGTACTTTCATTCTTATAAGGTGTCGATAATGTCTGAAAATTCCTTGTCATTTTCTGGTTTAAAGGACTTCAAGGTAGTTTATTTGATGATTAAGATAATTTTGAGGTAAAAATTATTGAGACCAAAATGTGACTTTGGGAGAGTTTTAGCTCACATAAGCAGAAACCTCAAGTGAGCTATTCTGATCACTTTTTGTCTTGCATAAGTCTTTCCATCCCTAAACTTTTAACATTTTCTTCTTTTACTGAGTTTCTGGTCTTATTTAAGCCAAACTTGCCATAAAGCATACTTGGCTAAAGAGGATTCATATTTGTTCAAATGAAGTGCTACACACTTTGAAGTGGTGATAATCGAGAATTAACAAAATAATAGCATCTTTTAAAAAACTTTTTTTTTCTCAAGAACCGTTGGCCTAATTTCAGTCAAACTTGACGCAAATTAAACTTTTGGTGAAGGGGGTCCAGGCGTTCAGATGAAGGGGAGTTAATCAAGAAAAGGCAAAAAAATAGATAGGGTCATTTAAGTCTTTTGAAGAACCACTAGGCCAGAAAAGCTGAAATCTTTATGAATGCTTCGAAAGAAGCATAAATTCAAATTTGTTTAAATTATGGTCTTGTAGGTGGGTGGGGCAACAATAGGTGATATACATGTTGAAATACAGTCCCTGAAATGTTCTATTTTACTGTTTTTCCGTTTACTCACCATGCGCTCACCGTTCGTTCAGCGTGCTTCACCATTCATTCAGTGTGCGCTGTCTGGTCACAGTTTTGCGTTCACAAATCGTTCAACGTGTGTCATCGTGCGTTCACCGTTTACAAATCATTCACCGTGGATTCACCGTTCAAACTTTGCATTGCATTGTCATTGATATTGGAAAGGAGCGATATTCATCGCAAGGAGAAATTGATTGATTGATTACATATTGTTTAACGTCCAGCTCAAGAATATTTCACTCATATGGAGACGTCATTATTGCCGGTGAAGGGCTGCAAATTTAGGCCTATGCTCGGTACTTATGGCCTTTGAGCAGGGTGGGATCTTTATCGTGCCACACCTGCTGTGACACGGGGCCTCGGTTTTTGTGGTCTCATCCGAAGGACCGCCCCATTTAGTCGCCTCTTGCCACAAGCAAGAGGTACTGAAGATCTATTCTATCAACCCAGATCCCCACGGAGTTTTATTTTATGGATGTAAAAATAGCATTATATAAGTGGTATAGCTATAAGTAAACAATCAAATTGCATTAAATTATGAAATTTTAATAGGGTATTGTAGAGTACTCCAAAGTAGTCTAGTATACTATCTTTAGTATTACCAGTCAAAAATTCTAAATATGCTTTTCTACTTTTACATGTAAATATATATCTCTACATGTGATACTGCACAATATACATATGAAATTTGCTTTTGTTTGTGTGTGATAGCTGTGTTCATTGATGTAAAATTTATGATAATTTCTTGAGAAATATACATTCAGTACTTGTCCAAAAATGTACTACGCTTTGTTTAGACTGAATATCTTCAGAACTGTGCAAGATCCAGTTTCCCCAATCCGTGTTATTCTATTATTTATTCATTGAATATGATATTAATATATATAAATTTTTTTTTACCTAATTATGAAATAAATATATCCCAAGAGTAAAATCTGATACATTCTGAAAAATTAGATTATCTTGCGTTCACCATGCACAACATTCATTTTTCCTGCACAGTTTGGCGTTCGCTCTGCATTTGTTCACCGTGCAATCACCGTACGTTCACCGTTCAATCACCGTATGTTCAACGTTCGATAACGGTATGTTCACCGTTCGATCACCATGCGTTCACCGTTAGATCAGCGTTCAAATGAGGAAGTACAATGTGTCAGGGACTGTGTAGCACAAATCTTCAGAAATCTTCTCAAAATCTGCATTCATGTATTAATATTCAAGGATCTTACGGTAGTGCAAAGTCAAGTTCAGAGGCTCCAGCAGCCACATTAGGGAATAAAGATGTATGTCGGATCTTTTAAAAATCTTTCTTTCTACAACAACAGGGCCATGATTTATTCTTATGAATATGTAAGAATCTTCCGGTAGCACAATGTAGGGATGGGGTGTTTATACTGGAATCAGGTTGTCCGTCTGTCTGTCTGTAGATGCAATTGTTTCCGGGCTCTAAAGTGTTATCGTTTTCGCCTACAGTCTACACACCATATATACAGATTCCCCATGGGACGAAAATGATCCCTTTCGATTTTGGAGTCAAAGGCCCAAGTGTACTGGACATTGAAATAGCAAAACGGTTTCTGGACTCTTTACGTGTTATCATTTTCACCTAGAGTCGTTAATCACACATAAGGACTACCCATGGGATGAGGATGATCAATATCGATTTTAAGGACAAAGGGTTAAAGGTCAAGGTTTCCGGGCTTTCATATGTCATCCTTTTCACCTAGAGTTACCATATCACACATGGACTATCCATAGGACGATTGATTGATTATATATTGTTTAGCGTCCCGCTCGAAAAATTTTCACTGATATGGATACGTCACCATTGCCGGTGAAGGGCTGCAAAATTTAGGCCTATGCTCGGCTCTCTGGGCCTTTGAGCAGGGTGGGATCTTTATCGTGCCACACCTGTTGTGACATGGACCTCAGTTGTTGCGGTCTCTTCCGAAGGACCGCCCCATTTCGCCTCTTACGAAAAGCAAGGGGTACTGAAGGCCTATTCTAACCCGGGTGCTCACGGGACGAAGCTGATCTCAAGGGATTCGAAAGGTCAAGTATACCTGACATTGAAATAGCAAGATGGTTTCCGGACTCTCGCATATTTCCCTTTTCACCTTTAATTCACAATAATGACCATATAGACTTCACAGGGCATGAAGATAATCACTTGATTTTGGGGTCAAAAGGCAAAGGTTAACTTGATATTGATACTAAAGAAAATTAATTTCTTTTCTCAAGGAAAGACCGCATGGGGATCCGGGTTGTTAGAATAGATCCTCAGCACCCCTAGCTCAAAGGCCACAAGCGCCGAACATAGGCCTCAATTTTGCAGCCCTTCACCGGTAATGGTGACGTCTAGAGATAGTGAAAGATTCTCAAGCGGGACGTTAAACAATATATAATCAATCAATCGTTCTATGGATAGTCCATATGTGTGATATGGTGACTCTAGGTGAAAAGGATGACATAAGAGAGCCCGGAAACCATTTTGCAATTTCGTGCACTTCCCATATTTATATAGCAATACTCCATCATCTCCTGCGTATGATGTTTATGTCTCTCAACTGATTCGATACGCAAGAGCTTGTTCTGTTTATGATCAGTTTTAAATCAAGGCAGGTTAATGACAAAGAAGATGATGTTACAAGGGTTTCATCTAAAGTCAGCATTTTACGAACGTCTTCGGCTGTTATAACGATATTTTACGAACGTCTTCGGCTGTTATAACGATATTTTACGAACGTCTTCGGCTGTTATAACGATCCAGTTTACAAATACAAGCTGTCATTAAGTTGAATGCTGTCTAATGTGTTTCATAGCATGACGTTCCTTTTGTATTGATTTTAACTACGGATTAATCTATTTACCTGATCAAGATATTGGGCTTGCGTCGTGACCGGTTGACAGGGGATGCTTCCTATTTCTAGGCAGGTGATTCAGGTGTGTCCAGGTGTCCGTAATTTGCATTACTCTCAATTCCTTCACTGTTCGTTATCTTCACATTTTCATTCCTTGTAGGAATTGTAATTTTTGATCACTGTTCCTTATTTTCACTTCTTCATACTTCAAATGTGAATTTGCTATCAAGAGAGGAAGAATTATTTTAATATTGGTGTACAAAGGTCAAGGTCACTGCGCGTCTTCAATGAAAAAAGATTACATTTACAAATTGCCTACATTGCGAGCTCTTTTTCATTTTTTTCTCTTTTCAGATCTAGAGATAATGTTTGATTTCCTTTCGCGAAAGCTTTCTGGAACTGATACTCATCAACTGAGTGTGTTACTTTTGGGAGATTCAACAATTACATGGGAGAAGTATATCTCAGAAGTTCATTATAGAATCATGTACAATTGGAAATGCAAGAATCCAAACATCAATCACAAGGAGAAACTAAAAGAGGTTCTTTCAGAAATGGAGAGGCAGGATTTAGTCGAGGAAATTGGTTCCTTTTCTATAGATAATTTTTACGACAGTGAGCACATAGTGGGACCAACAGAGGTTGTTGATAATAAAGACTTTATTGTGATGTCTAAAAGTATGGCTCGGAAATACGTACACGTAGTGCGTTTTCTTGGACTTCATCAAATACACATAGATCAGATAGAATGCAACTTTGAGGGCATTAAAGATCGGATACTCCACACTCTCAAGAAGATCAAAGAAAAGAATCCAGTAACTAGGCAACAAATTTGTAGTGCCTTACACTATGCCGATCAAGATCATGTGGTTCACCAACTTAACGAAGAATGGAAAAACCAGAAATGAAAAAACCCAAGAATGTATTATACTAACATCATTCTCACCTTATAAAATGTAAGGCAGTCAAGTGAGCCTCCATGGACTTTGCACGAAACATTCATTGGAATTATTATCTTTGGTGTGTATACTAGCAGGATCCTTGTATATCCTACTTTTAATTTTGTATTCCTTATAGGATTTACGAGAATTGAAATTTTTTTACTCTTTTTATAACTAACATTCCAATTTGTTTTGAATGAAGCATCTCTGGGATAGAAGGGGCATAAATTGTAAACATCAGTACTCCTGCACCCCTGGGGCCAATTTACAAAACCCTTCTTTTTACAACCAGAATCTGTAAGGATTGATTAATTGTTTACTGTTTTATGCCACATCAACAATTTTACAGTATGTAGAGCAGGAAGGCTTCCACCAAAATTATACATTTCATGATCACAAGAGTAGAGATGATTACTCAAGGGTGAGGCGAAACTTAGTATATAGTGTTTAAAACATTTAATAAAGTTTTCTTTATTGTTGAAACGGAGGTCCCGTGTCACGGTAGGCGTTAACACGTTAACGAACCCTCACTGCTACGGCACTGAGTGCTAAGAATAGGTCTAAATTTGTGGAACTTCACCTACAGCTGTTGATGTCTCAATATGAGGGGAAAATTCTCGACGGGACGCAAAACAAACAAGCAATCTTTATTGCTGTTGAAACTAAAGTAAAACTAAATCAATATTAAGAAAGAGTCGGTAGCCCTTTACCAACATTGTAAACTTGATGATCACTGCGATAGGGGTTTTGGTTTGAGGATGGGGCCAGGTGTGACCAGTGATTACATTTGTTATGAAATTTTTAACATTTTTATAACTATCATTCAAACTCTTTTTATAGACTTGTCGAAATTTTTAAATCTCTGTCAGTCATTCGGTCTGACAGAGTTGGAAGTTCTGTCAGACCGGACAAAGTTTTGTCAAATCGGAAGCATATACTTGAATTTAAAGAAAAATAAATATTAATAAGTGTAACCAACACGACTTTTATTTTCAATTTACAATGATTCCATTTCATAGTCATACACATAACGTTTGATCAGGTTTTCATTCTCATTATCAGACTGTTCTTTTTCACTCTCATTTTCATTCTCACTTTCATCCTCATTCAGTTCACTTTCTGACTCACTTTGCTCAATATCCACTATCTCTAACTCTTGCTCAATATCCACTATCTCTAACTCTTGCTCAATATCCAATATCTCTAACTCTTGCTCAATATCCACTATCTCTAACTCTTGCTCAATATCCACTATCTCTAACTTTTGCTTAATATCCACTATATCTAACTCTTGATCCAAATTTATTTCAACAGTCTCAGTGTCATGTGCTTTATCTACAATTTCATCTTAAGCTTTCTTTTTCCTTTGGTAATTCTGTCTCCTCCTCCTCTGTCCTTGGGGTCTTAAGTGTGAAAAGAAACAAATATTTTAGCATAAAGTGACTCTGCTTCATTTACTGTAGTGGTAAATTGTTGCACTTGTCAACTTATGAATCATACGTATCAAAATTGGTACTGTTTATGTTTTACTTGTAATTACCAACTACTTGTCCACAGCTTCTTTTGGGTCAAACGCAACTACTGATTGTGATTGTAGTCTGATCATCATACAATAATTGAGGTGCCTCTCGCTCAGCCTGTGACGTCTTGATGTTTTTAGGAGTTTCATATGGTTGAAAGCGGTTTCGTTGATGACACAGTCGCAGACAGACTTTGAAGAAGACCTAGCAAGTTCAAAATGTTCGGTGTTTCACATTCAGAAAAATTCGAATGGATATCTTCCAATGATGTAATGCTCATTTTCTCACCAAATCTAATACAAACAAACAAATGGAATTAAAGTATTTAAGTAAGGAATAGTTTCTCATTAACGTTATTGTGTATTACAGGCTATCTCGTGACTTCATTACTTGATTTCTTATATCATTATCATTATTGATCATATACATTGTAAATTCATTAAATTAAATTCATGTGTATTACTTAATTAATCATGATTTCATTTACCTTTTGTAAGTAAGACTGTTTAACAGTTGTCATTCTCCCACTACATCGGTCAGATCTGTGCCTTGATTTTCAAGTGTTGTCCTAAATTTCTTTCCTAGACATTGCCCTTCTTTCACACCAAAATATTTAGCAGAAAAATATTTTGATGTAATAAAATTGAAATTAATTTTTAAATGTCTCAAACTGTAAAATTTACAAACATTTCACATTTTATCAAAGTACACAAGAGTATACTAATTAATGGGTAATTATTCTCAAATGGATATTAATGGACGTGCACTGTAATGATTATAAAGGGAAAACAGTGGAGATAGGCTTCAAAACAGTTCATTTATAATTACCAGTTTTTCTGCAGCACAAAGATGACTTTAAAACAATGTAAAATAATATTGTAACAACAAACAAGATGAAAATAACCAGGAAAATAGTACAAATCAATTTGACTATTTTACATTTCTTGCAACAATTTCAAAAGTACAGTGTTAGTGTATTAGGTTATATACCAGAAACATTTCCCTGTAATTAGGTTATTTACCAGGAACATTTCCCTATAATTAGGTTATATACCAGGAACATTTCCCTGTAATTAGGTTATATACCAGGAACATTTCCCTGTAATTAGGTTATATACCAGGAACATTTCCCTATAATTAGGTTATATACCAGGAACATTTCCCTGTAATTAGGTTATATACCAGGAACATTTCGCTGTAATTAGGTTATTTACCAGGAACATTTCCCTGTAATTAGGTTATTTACCAGGAACATTTCCCTGTAATTAGGTTATTTACCAGGAACATTTCCCTGTAATTAGGTTATATACCAGGAACATTTCCCTGTAATTAGGTTATATACCAGGAACATTTCCCTATAATTAGGTTATATACCAGGAACATTTCCCTATAATTAGGTTATATACCAGGAACATTTCCCTGTAATTAGGTTATATACCAGGAACATTTCCCTGTAATTAGGTTATTTACCAGGAACATTTCCCTGTAATTAGGGTATTTACCAGGAACATTTCCCTGTAATTAGGTTATTTACCAGGAACATTTCCCTGTAATTAGGTTATATACCAGGAAAATTTCCCTGTAATTAGGTTATATACCAGGAACATTTCCCTGTAATTAGGTTATATACCAGGAACATTTCCCTGTAATTAGGTTATATACCAGGAACATTTCCCTGTAATTAGGTTATTTACCAGGAACATTTCCCTGTAATTAGGTTATTTACCAGGAACATTTCCCTGTAATTAGGTTATATACCAGGAACATTTCCCTGGATCCGTTTTTCATGTTTACAATGATAGTGCCTTCAATAATCTCATCCTTGAGATCACTGTATGTGGATTTCATATGATTAACAAGGGATGACTTGATTACAGTGCACTTCTTCTCCATGTCTACTGCTGGACCTTTTCTTGTCAGAGCATAGCCAGCAACCTCTTTCTTGTTTTCAATGCCGTGCACCAATACACATGAACTATAAAAATATCAACACAGATTAATTATCAAAAAATATTTGAGCATTTACTAAACCAAAAAATACGTACCCAAACTAACTGTTTACCTGCTGTAGGACTTCTAGTTGAGGATATTGTGAGTTTAGCTTCTGCAACGTTAGGTACTGTCGCACTAAAGAACTCAACACTTCCTTAAAATGATTAAATCCATTTCATTTAAAGTGTGTTGAATTTCTTTCTTCAACAACGATTTTGGTATACAAATCAGTCTTAAGTCTGCATCAATACCTGAGAGAAGCAGCAACAATCATGATGTTGTAATCCTCCAGCATCTTAGCCAGTCCTTCTGCCCTTTGGTTCGAGTGCAATTCATTTTGTAGATGACTTACAAAAGCTGCGTATGTGCGAAATAAGGTATGCACTGCCTTCTTCATGTTGGGCATCCACCTACTCCCACTTACTCTGTGAGGTTCCACTGACATTTTTAATGTGATATTTAGTAATCCATACACCTTATCAATTGTTTTCGCTGTTTAGCACTGTTCTTATAGTAATAAAACAGGCAAAGTAACAATGTGGTCAATTTGGCAGCTTGGAAGGTGTCTTTGAATGCTGACTCCAGTCTGTGGGCCAAACAATGAACTGCTATGACTTCGGGATGATCTGACTTTATTTTTTTTTAACGTCACTAGCCCATTTTTCTTTCCAAACATATTTCATGCCCCATCCCAGCCGAATCCGACCAATTTTGACATGTGAGTCAACGAACCATTCTCAGCAATTCTCTCCTTCACAAATGTGTTTACGTCCTCAGAGCACATAGAATTGGTTTCACCAATACATAAGAATCTAGTCTCAATTTTTCCAATCGAATCATCTGTACTATCATACATTGTTAAACTGAAACACTTTCATGAGTTTCTCTTTTTCAACACCTGAAATGTATTCTCTAAAACAAGCTGCAGCTTGGTGATTGTTATAAGTGTCACCAACATCAAGTCCTTTGGCTCTATTTAGGTCATTCAGCCACTTAAAATCAGAGAGTGGACGATGTTTTTTACCAAAAGCATGAATATTCCTGAACATATTTTCAATTTTCTTCCTATGTGCTTCATTCATGGATAATAGAGTTTTGTTTGCTACACCTTCTCCTTTTTCTGCTGCTTTTCGCGAATCTATAATTGTAGATGCAGAAACATGATATGTTGATTTTTCATGGTCTGCAATTGTTGAAACTCGATAATTTTTGGAGATCGTAACAAATGCATTTTTGTTGTATCCCTGGCCATGAACACCAACCTCAATGCACCAAGTGCAAGTCATTCCCTTTTCCCGATCACAGGACAGCCAACTTTGATTATCTTTCCAATTATCCTGGAATTCCCGAGCACCACGGTTATCTTTGTAGTTCTTTTTAGGTTGCGTAGGTACAGAAATTTTTCGTTTCTTACCTGGCACCGAGCCACATACAAATTTAAAGCAATATAAGCTGCCAAAATTGCAATTTTTTATAGTGGCATTAAAAGAGGTTAAATGAACGTTGATATGATTGAAAAAAAAGAACTGCATCGAATTTTCTCTCTTATGCATCGTTTACACACCTTTACGTGATGAAAAATATATTCCTCGACATTCCGTTTGACCCTAACAACGGCAGCTGATTAATCGCCGGCGACAATCCCGAAGATAACCGATGTTGACACGAATGATTCTGATGCTGATCGGGGTGGATCGGGTTGTATCCGGGTCATTAAAATATGGACGGCGAGGTGAGATAAAATTCTAGTTACCATCATTATTTTGGCATTGTTAATGATGTTATATGTTTTTAGATCTTTTTCGTCCCGAATCAGTCAAAGTCGGCTTTCTCACACGCTTCGAACCTTCCGTGTCAGACATCTTTCGTGCTTATTGGAAATATTGCGCTTGCACATTTGATTTTGCCGAATGAGTTCAACTTTAGGTCATTGCATACGGAAATAATGTCGGAAAAATTAAGGTACGGGAAGACTTAATTTCAACTGTCGAACAATTTTTACATTTAATGCAATAAATACATGTCAAAAGTTTAATCGATAAAATCAGGTATTAGAAGGTAGATGTTACAAAATTTCGATTAAATTTTAGCGACCCCAAAATAACAATTTTGACAGCTTATATTGCTTTAATAGGCCACGAAGCCATGCTGTTTGATTGTCTTCATCATCCCGATGTTTGTTTATATATGTTTAAACATGGCGTACACAAAAGCGTTATGATGATTTAGAATAGTTAAATGACCTTCACCCCCGCATTCCGATCCCGAGCTTAAAAAAATTTTCTCACATTCGATTTTTTTTCAGTCGGTCATTTGGACTGACAGTTTATGAAAAGTTATTGATTCAGACGTTTTTTATCGGCAAGACCGACAGTTTTCGACAAGTCTATTTTCAGATATGGTACGAAGCTTCTTCTTTGGGACAAGGGGACATAAATTGTAAATTTCAGGACCATTATATCCCTGTGGTGTAAGGGGCGGGACAAACTGTCAAAACTGACAATTTTTCAAAAATCTTTCATTAGAATGAGCAGATAGTCCTTTATAAAAATTGTACATTTGATGGTCCCTAAGGTAGATATTTTGGTTTCAGGTTGAGGTCAGAATTATTATAGTGATTATTGTCTTTATCGTTGAGTTTGTTGTTAAGGTATAAAAATTAAATGCATATTTAGGAAAAGCAGAAACGGATGTACCATGACTGAATTTCATACTCCTAGGATGTAGACCCCGTGGGGATCCGGGTTGTTAGAATAGATCCTCAGTACCCCTTGCTTGTCGTAAGAGGCGACTAAATGGGGCGGTCCTTCGGATGAGACCGCAAAAACCGAGGTCCTGTGTCACAGCAGGTGTAACACGTAAAAGATCTCTCCCTGCTCAGAGGCCATGAGCACCGAGCATAGGCCTAAATTTGCAGCCCTTCATCGGGAATGAGTGAAAGATTCTCGAGCGGGACATTAAACAATATTTAATCAATCAACCTAGTGTATAGACTCTAGGCGCACCAAAGATAGTGATATCGTTTTAATCTTACATATGAAAAGGCTAAGATAACTAACAGTATTAATCTCGTAATCCTATAGAAAATACAAATCAGAGGGATGGGCAAACACGCACCCCTTGTCATACCAGAGGTGGGATCAGGTGCCTAGGAGGAGTAAGCATCCCCTACCGACCGGCCACACCCGCCGTGAGCCCTATATTCTGATCAGGTAAACGGAGCAATCCGTAGTCAGAATCAGTGTGCCAAGGACGGCCTAACAATTGGTATGAAACACATCAGACAGCATTTGACTTAACGGTAAGTTGTACTGGCAAACTAGATCGTTATAACGACCATAAAATTTGCGAAATGCTGACTGAACACGAGACTGTACAAAGCCCTGTAACATCAACTTCTTTGTCAGTAACCCACCTCAATTTAAAAACAGATCATAAGCAGAACAAGCTCTTGCGTTATATGGATATATTATGTAAAGTATTTCATCAGTATATGTGCTTTTAGGTTTATTTTTTTAAGAAGATATTATGTTTTGTACTGCTTTTGAATATTAGAATGTAGCTTAAGTATGCGGAACAGGATTTTGTTCTAGATTTCATAGTCTATGAGGCCAGTGATCTATACGTTAACTAATACTATTAGACAAATAAGGCCTGTGGTGGTATATCAAATATGATTTTTTCTTTTACGTCTCGTGGAGAATTGTTCACCCATAATGAGACGTCACCAGATGTAGGTGAAGTACCACAAATTTAGACCTATGCTTGGTGCTCAGGGCCATAGTAGTGAGGGTTTCTTAACGTGCAAACGCCTACCGTGACATGGGACCTCCATTTTTAAGGTCATATCTGAAAGACCCGTGATTCTCACGTCTAAATGCCGAGAGTTTGGCGAAGGAGCAATCACTATCTATCAATCACTATCTATTTTTAAGTCTAAGATTTGACGCGGCACGAGCGGGGCTTGAACTCAAGACCACTCGTTTAAGAGGCGAACAGTTTAGCCACTGAGGTACCGCGAGCAATATATATCAAATATGATAGAGTTTATCAAATATGACTTGTGGTTGACAATGTGTAGATGTTTTTCAATGGTGGTCCTTATAGGTAATGTAAATGGGCGGGGTCCTAAAATCTTGCCCGTATTTCCCCTACTGGGGTTGGTTGTATATTGGTTAACGTCCCCTCGAGAAAATTTTCACTCAATATTTTGAGACATCATATATTGCCGATGAAGGGCTGCAACATTTATGCTTATGCTCAGCGCTTATGGTATTTGAGCAGGGAGGGATCTTTATCGTGCCACACGTACTGTGACACAAGAGCTATGTTTTTGCGGTCTCGTCCGAAAGACGGTCCCATTTGTTGCCTCTGACAACAACCGAGGGAAACTGAGGATCTCTCTAACCTGAAAGCCCACAAGATTTCCCTCCTTGGAAAACAGATTGTGTACATATGGTGTGAGTCTTATAGCCAATGTTCTGTGAGTTCTCTCACAAGCACCTAGACAATGATGGATGTAACTAGGTGTAAACTGTTCAGGAACATGATATTGGGAACACAATAAACGAGTTACATCTGCAATAAATTCACTTCCATTGTCACTGATTAATGTTTGACAAACACCAAATAAATTGAATTAGTGAATAAGAGCTGTGGAAAAAGTCGCTGCGTCCTTGGATGCTATTGGTTCCGCATAAATATATTTACTAAACAGGTCAACCGCAGTAAATATGATTTGATCTTTGTCGTGAAAGAGGGAGTGGACCATATAAGTCGATTTCCCACACTTGGAAGGGCGCTGATGGTGTTCTGCAAGCAGTGAGTCCTGACTTTGTGGATATCTGTGTTTGTTTCCGCTTCTGACACTCCATGCACTATTGAATATAATTTGCAACTTTCTGTCCCATTTTCTTGAAAAAGTAGTGTTCTCTTAATCTGTCCAGGGTATCATGAATGACCTCCCATAGGTGAATCATGATAGGGTTCAATTATTGCTTTGGTCATTATATCCGGAAATACAAGTTGAAAATGAGACATGTTTTTAGTGCGTTTGGACTTGCAGTCTTCGATTTCAGGAAGACACCATCAATCACAACATAGTCAGTTGATTCCAATAGAAGGTGTCTACTTTGTTTCTGGGAAACTGGTAAAATGCCATGTTGAATATACTGGATAAAGGGAGATAAGTGTATGTCTGCAGCTTGTAATCAACCAAGATCTGAGACGGTATATTTGGTGTGTTTGAATAAATCAACCGTTGGAAGCTGTGTAGATAGCAAATCTAAATGCGAAATATTTTCAGCTCTCGCTCCAATTGAATGAGAAGGTTCCATTACAACAGAAAGACCATTTTCACCAGCTGGCCTAGTTAGAAAAGTTTCAGAATAATGCACAGTTGTTACTTCGAGACACGTTGTATTTCCTGAGTCAACTTCAGATGTGCATTGAAAGGATTCCCCGAGTGAATCATCACAGACTCTGTCTGTTGAAACACTATAATAAGTATTTTTCACAGCAGAATCACTTGTGTCATGTTCTGTACGATAAGGATCACTACAGTAATTAGCGTCCATTTCATTCCGATGGAAACCTATAGTATCTGTAATATGCTTTCATGTAGATGTTTTCTTAGAAATATCGGGCTGGTTCCGAGCGTCTTGAACAAAATAGGATTATGTAGGATAGCTGCCTTGTTCGAAATTTGCTGCATCGTTTCCATTTTGGAACAAATGACCAAATTGAAGTCCATTATTTCAGGTCCAACATCGTCGTGTACGTAAGGGAAAATGCATCACCTTCCTCTGGACTAGAATCTAGGACAATGGTTTCCTGTTGATGGGTTATTCTTGGTAAGGCATCAGCAACACTCATTTCCCGAGCACGCATGCACTTAATTTCAAAGTTGAACTGTTGCATGAGGGTGAGCCATCGATCATATAGTGCTCCTTTGAGAGGGTTGTTGTACAAAGGGGCTAAAGCTTTATGGTCACACTCCACATAGAATTTGCCACTTCTGAGATTCTGTGCACAGTCCATAATACTATTCACCATACCTAACAACTCTAATTTTGTAGGACCATATGACCTCTGCCAACGAAACAGTCCTTTTGATCCAAAGCTAATCACACGAATCCTAGATTTTTCTTCCTCTTTATTCTGTTCAGGTAGAATCTGGTACAGCATGTAAACAATGCCCTGGGAGGAAGTGTCTTAGGCCAGAATAAATGGCAAATCAAACTGAGGAAAAGCTACAACTTCAGAGTTCAAGAGTCTGTGTTTTAGTTCAGTAACACACTGTGTATGTTTGGTTGTCCATATGTAAGAAACTCTTTTGTGTAAGAGTCTATGAAGAGGTTTAAATATTACACTGAAGTTTGGTATAGACTTTCTAAACCAGTTCAAGAGTCCTATGAATCTTTGAAGTTCCTTAACAAATGTTGGTAGGGGATAATTCTGAATAGCTTTAACATGGTGTGGGCTTGATACAGCACTTGATATTTGATGTCCCAGAATTTGATCTTGACAACCCAAACCTTACTCAATGTGAACGAAGATCATTGAATGATGTTTTATACGCAAACCGTGATGTATTTGTCACTGAATCATCCCCAGCTCGAGGGAAAATGTCTTTAGTAGAACATACTATTCACTTGAAAGAGAACTTTGTCCCTAAGCTACAAAGCACGATGTTCACATTCAACAGTAATTGGCACGAAACAGCCAAATGGAGCCGCAAGAAAATATGAATTGGCAATATGCGACTAAATGTGGGCATTTTCATGAAATAGTAAAAGACATCACGTATTAACACCATGGTGAATTAACATTGTAAGAAATAAATCTTATTTTTGAAAATACTTGAGGGCACACACACACACACACACACACACGCACACACACACCACAACCTTTAATATTATAATCAGTATTTTATGCAACCTGCCGAAGAACGGTAAAAAAAAAAATTTCTAACACATATTTTATATTTTATGATTTTTATAATATGAATTAATGTCTAATTTTCTCTAGCTTATTTCTTTCATAGTTTCAATTGTTCATTGTGCTATATTGATATCTGGCATTATCAAATATTTGATGTATTCTGTATAATTTTGATTTGCATTTTAGTATAGTGTAAAGCGCATTAGAGTACACTGAGTCAAAAAAGAAACTTCACATTCTCTTGTCAAGTCACTTAAAACGAACAAGAGATAATAGGTTGGTGCCAGTGATTTTATTTCATTGCTGAGATGTGTGTGATGTAATCAATACACTGACAGTGCCACAGATCTGTTCAGTTAGGCTACACGCCGTTCCAAAACATTTGTACACAGAATGTCAAGTCACAAGAATGAAACGTCGAAATGTCTCAGTTCAATATTGAGTATGGCCGCCTCGCGCATTCACCACAGCCATGCACCGTCTCCTCATCGACTGCCTGATGTTTGTGAACACATGGTTGGGGATTGGGCGCCATTGATCTTGCAAGGCAGCGCCAAGTTCCTGCAAATTCTGCGGTTGGTTCCTAAGTTCACGAAGCCCTCTCCCTAGTGCATCCCAAACGTGCTCGATGGGATTAAGGTCAGGGGACCTCGATGGCCAGTCCATGACGTTGATGCCAGCATTTTGAAGGAAATTTCGTGTCAACAACGCGGTGTGCGGCCGTGCATTACCATGCTGGAACTGTAGACCTGGACCATGAGCCGCCATGAAGGGAATGAGTTCAGGGGTGAGTACCTGATCGCGATAAGCAGCAGCTGTGAGGTTTCCATGGATGACCAGAAGTCTGGAACGGTTGTTCCCACAGAAAGCACCCCATGCCATGCAACTTCCGCCCCCGAATCTGTCCACTTCCTGCACACAACACTGGGCATACCGTTCATTAGGTCGTCTCCAGACTCTTAGCCTGTCGTCCGCAAATCTGAGGGTAAACCGCGATTCATCACTAAAGACGACTCGATTCCAGTCTCTCTGAGTCCATCGGAGGTGACGTTGGGCCCACAGCAGACGCTGACGTCGATGAAATGGCGTCAAAATTGGCCCACGAGACGGACGTCGAGCATGGACATTGGCAGACCGCAACCGATTTCGGATGGTCTGTGCGGACAGCCGACCTTGAAACATCTCAGCTCTGGTTCGTGCAGCCGGCAGAAATCGGTTACGAAGATGACGTAGGACGATGTTCCGGTCTTCAACTCGTGACGTTACACGTGGACGACTCGACCTTGGGCGATCAGCAGTGGTGCCAGTGTGTTGTAGACGATGTCGCAAGTCATACACAGTACGACGGCTGCATCCCATTGCTGTTGCGATGTCAATAACTGATCGCCCCGCTTGCAACATGCCAACGGCACGTTCACGTTGCACATTTGACAATCGCGGCATTTTAAGTACTGTTACAAATGTGGCTTAAAAGTGTTTTTTTAATGTTTGAGGCCATGGCAAACATGTGCAAATGAATACAACTTCGATGTGGAGTTTACAACATTGAATGCACGTGCAAAACCTGATTTGGCACGAAAGGCATTTACACAAGAAATGGATGGCTATGAGTGGGTTTGGCTAACGGTTTTCCAGAGTCAACAGATAGGGATCCCATGTTGGCTACACAGGTGTATCATCAGAGGGAAAGTATTCAATATTTTACAAAATTAATTTTGTGAGGTTTGGTTTTTTTTTGACTCAGTGTATATTTAGATAAGGCGCTATATAAGTGCATTATTATTATTATTATTATATTCCCAGCCATTAAGATAATCGTAATATACAGTAGTTATCAAAATTTGTACGACTGTTGTTCACATTCATGAGGAAATGGTCATCACTTTCAAGTGGTAAAAGATATTGATAGTAATTATATTTAGAAATTTTTTAGATGTGAATACCTGTATACCAAGTATCGGTTTGTTTGAGCGATATGGATTTCTCTATGTAAATTTTTTAATTTAAATTGGAATGCAAGTTTCAAAATTTCAAATGGAATCATTGGAATGAAAGCATTCATATTACAAATATATAAATCTTCTAGGAAATTATTTGATCCAAGTTCAAGATTCTCCACTGTGCTGCAATTTTTTCTTTGCCACAAAAATAATACAAGATAGACGATACGTTCCAAATATTTATTTAGTTCATGCAAGCAAGAACATAACCAATCTATCAACTTCAATAGACCATACAAATAATGACAATGAATCAGTTAAATAACCTGCAGTTTGCATTGATCTATCAGTCATTACATGTATCTGGAAGGTATTCTTCAGTGTACAGTAGGGTGCAATTTTCATGAAACACTCGGTGGAAACCCCCCACCCCACTGTAACAAATATTGATATGAGAATCAAGATACATCTTTGATGGCTGTACATTTTTATTCAGTATGACAATTATAAAACACATGACAGTTCAGTTTTTATACATCCTATGAAATTGGTGAATGGACAAAATTAAAAGCACCAGGTTTTATTTTTGTTATCAAAAATCAAATTTGAATATTGGTTAAGAGCAAATGTATAAAGACATATGAAATGACATATATTAGGTATGGATTGTGATTCAATTTCTATAATTATGCTCAAGTAGAAAACAAAACCAAAACTGAAGAAGCAATATAGCTATAATTGCGCTCACTGCACTCTTGCTAAATGTGCACATTCTAGACAAATATAAATAGTTATGCAGTATCCTGATGCTGTTGTTTTGCATAAAATGAAATCAACTTTCGGTGAAATTTGCTTTTACTCCACAACAAATTCAGTTCACTACACATTTGATAAAACCAAGCACATCTATAGCACAATTTCAAAACCTTGTTTTAGAATTTGAAAGTTATTAGTACATGAAAATATTCAGTGAAATAGTCTTAAAAAGAAACTAAACAAGAGATCCATGTGCCACTTCGATCACTAACCCGAGTCAATTTGACTCGTATCCGCATGTAAAACTTTTATTCCCTATTGTGGTACCACCCTACCCCCTTGACTTTGACAGACTTGAATCTGCACTATATCTGAAAGTTGTCATGTTAATTTGAACTTTTCTGCCTCAGTGGTTCTTGAAAAGAAGATTTTTCCCTATATTTTTTAATAGAAAACATTGACCCCCCTATTGTGGCCCACCCTATCCCCTGGGGTCATGATTTTAACAAGCTTGAATTTCCACTGTCAGGAAGCTTGCATGTAAATTTACATTTTTCTAGGTCATTGGTTTTTGAGGAGAAGAATTTTAAATGACCCACCCTATTTTTGAATGGCCCTTCATTTGAACAAACTTAAATCCCCTTTACCTAAGTATGGTTTGTACCAAGTTTCATTGAAATTAGCCCAATGGTTCTGGAAAGATCCCCCCCCATATTTTCAAATGTAAAACAGATTTCCTACTGTGGCCCCCCACTCTACCTGGGGAGGGAGGAGGAGGGGGCATGACTTTAACAAATTTAAGTTTGCACTAGGTCAGGAAGCTTCTACCACAATGGACAGCAATGATCAGGAAAGCTCAATTGAGCTTTCAGTTTAGGTGAGCTCCAATAAAAATAGTTAAAGAATTTAAATTTTTAGGAGTAATTTTTGATAGTAAATTATCCTTTATTCCACATATTTCAAAGCACTTGATATTTTAAAGGTTGTCGGCAATACCCATTGGGGTGCAGACAAAAATGTTTTACTTCAACTTTATAGATCTCTAATCCGATCCAAGTTAGATTATGGATGTATAGTTTATGGATCTGCTAGGAAATCGTATCTGCAAGCCTTAGATGCAATTCATAACCAAGGTATACGTATCTGCTTAGGAGCTTTCCCAACCTCTCCCATAGATAGCATCTATGTAGAAGTAAACGAACCTTCACTAAAAAATCGACGTATAAAATTAAGTCTTCAGTATATCATTAAACTTCGTTCAAATCCCAAACACCCGTCATATAACTGTGTATTCCACCCTAAATTTGAAACAAAATATAATGGAAAGACCAAAGTCATTAAACCACTTGGATTGAGACTCCAAAAATATATTAAAGACTCTAAAATAGATTTAAATGTTATTTCTGAATTGCAAATTCCAACTATCTCAATTTGGAAACTTTCAAAACCTACTGTTAATTTAGATCTATCGAAAGATAAAAAATCAGACACAAACTCACTTGAATTTATTCAAAAGTTTAAAGAATTGAAAGACAGTTTTTCAATCCCAAATGAAATTTATACAGATGGATCAAAAGACAAAAATAAAGTTGCCTCCGCTGCTGTTCATAGAAATGATATCTTTTCCGTGCGTTTGCCGGATAACAGTTCAATTTTTACAGCTGAAGCAAAAGCTATTCAATTAGCAATTAATTTCATAAAACAATCAGAACACAAAAAATATGTTATTTATTCCGATTCCCTCTCTTGTCTTCAAGCAATTAAAAATTGTAAAATTGACCACCCGTATATTTATAACATTTTGAAAGAATTATATGTGGTGCTAAAACGTCGAGGGTATAATGTAGTGTTTTGTTGGATACCAAGTCATATTGGGATACGTGGAAACACTAAAGTTGATAGTGCTGCAAAACAAGCATTACAATTACCAATTACTGATTTTAAAATTCCTTAAACAGACTTTAATTAGAGAATATGTAAAACATTTGTGGCAATGTGATTGGAATGAAAAGGTAAATAACAAGCTACACAATATTAATCCTGTAGTTAGTAAAACACAACATAGTGTTCTTAAACGTCGAGATGAAGTAGTTATTACTAAATGTAGAATAGGACATTCGCGGATGACACATTCGTTTCTTCTACAAAGGGAAGATCCACCTGAGTGTGTCTTCTGCCAATATCCTCAAACAATCAAGCATATTTTATTAGATGTGGAGATACAGCTCTGATAAGAAATAATTATTTTGATACACAGTCTATGAAAGATCTTTTTAATAATGTTGATTTAAATAAAATTTTAGGATTCCTACATGAAACTGGTTTTTATCAAAAGTTGTGAAGAAAAAATTGATTGTACAAAATTATAACTAGATGATGATGGTTTTTAGACACAGTGATATCTAGACATTTTTAGTACCATATTTTAACATGTTTTCAAATAGCATTTCTTTTTAAATAAATACTGCTTTTATAACATGCCTTTTCATTTATATAGAGTCAGTCGCAGGATAGCTGAAAAATTGCCCAAGCGGCTATAAGCAAGAAACAATCAATCATAAACATATTAAGAATGTTAATTTACAGGCTAACTAACTTTGATTACAGAATTTGCTGAATTTCAGTTCGACGTCCTCTCGATCGAGAAAATCTCTTTCCTTTCCTGTTCCAACACTGTGGACAGTATCATTTTCTGCTACTAAGGCAAAATTTGGTAAACACATATTTTCCAATTGCCTACTCTACAAATAAAAACCAATTAATATCAAAGTCCTTTAAAAGAAGTCCAAAACCGAATAAATAATTACAAACGTCAGCATTGACTCAGGCCTCAAGATACTCCACAAATCTTATACTTTGATGTTAATGAGTTTAAGAGATGGATAATTAAAAAACGATAATTCTCTCCACAATTTGACATTGACCTAATTAGTTATTTCATAACTTAAAAATACTGATGCCATACAAGATATTTAATGGTTGTTTTCCTATTATCAAATACAGAGCACACACACACACACACAAACACACACACATATATATATATATTACAGCATAGTTTTGCATTGTTCATGAGGCATTCACACCTGTTTTCTGATGCCAACAATTGAGTTGCCCATTTTAAATGTACTTTGAAAAATGCAGGAAAGAAGGTTATTTTGTAATCTTATACACATCATTACATATTTAAGAATTTGGCACTCACAAGTTAATTTGTTAATGATACATGTATATGTTACTAAGCACACTTCAGTTAACCAACAAGACTAGATGAATCTTTGAAATGGTGACATAAATCATAGCCAACAAAAATCCTGTAAAACAAAATACAACTCTAAGATAATTACAGTCCCTTCCAATTGCTTTAGCAGAGTTCTGATGGGTTTTTTATTGCCGGAAGGATCTGCTGCACTAGCACTGTCATCCTCTGCCATCTCCTCTGCCATCTCCTTTGCCATCTCCTCTGCCATCTCCTTTGCCATCTCCTCTGCCATCTTTGCATATTTCTCCCTCTTCTCTTCATCTGCGGCCTCCCACTTCATCTCCCATACTGTGGGATTGAAGTCAGGATGATCTGCAAATTATTGTATTTCTCTAGTAAAAGGAAATGCAATCTAAAATAATTATTCCATTTGAATTATTAAGAATCTTAATTCAGATGTGATTGTCATTTGTATAGGACAACAGTACAAACAGAAGCCATGAGGTGTGCACTGTTACAAAAAATAAATACATTGTTAAATAGTGCATGTACTTTAAATGAAATAAAATATAGTATAGAAGATGTATAGGTAAATATGAAAGACTGAAGTAGTTTAATATCATATGACAATACACCAGTTTGAGATATGAGAGGTGCATTTAGTGGAATTTGAATACCTAAGTGGGACATAGTACGTGGTACTACAGTCAGTGAGGAAGACGATAAAATGTTTCAAAAACTGAAAAGCAGCATTTATTTAAATTTGTAAATGTAAGAAATACAAAATACTATTGAGAGACATATTTTACTACAGTGGAAACAAAAACAATGTCATATTTGCAGGTAAAATCCTGGATATGATACTTACAAGTAACAAAATAACATAACATAATAAGAAATCCACATATTTAATTACTTTCTGAATATTTATCACATAGTTTGTGTATCTGCCGAATTTGGATGATGAAACTGCATATGAGAAACTTACTGAGCAAATTCACTTATGCAGTAATGACTATTTGTCCCCCTCCCCCTCAGTCCCACCCCCACCACATCCCACGATAACAAATTGTTTTGTACCTTACTATGCACGAGAGTTCACCAAAGGGAAATAAATCAGACGTGTCTTGAAACTGGCGTATTGAGGGTACCAAATACAACCAGATCCAATGTAGGTGCAACAGTAGAAATGGTCCTATGATCTTCAGTGTCAATTCTTATAATTTATTAATGAAACAATAACACAATTAAAAAATAAAGACTACAGCTTACGTGACACCTCCAAACATACCCTTGGCGTACTCCTTACAAAATACAGAATACGCAGTTGGCCTTACCGCTGGTAGGGTTTTTCTATGCAGTGCTTTCCCACGCAAACTTCTGTTCTTCAAATGATTTGCCAGCCAGTTCTGAAATAAGTTATACATGTAAGAACCCAGCGGTTCTTGAAAAGAATTTTTAAAGATTTTCCCTATATATTCACATATAAAATGTTGGTTCCCTATTGTGGCCCCACCCTACCCCTGGAGGCAATGATATTAACAAACTTGAATCTGAACTATGTCAGAAAGCTGCCATGTAAATTTGAACTTTCTTGGCCCAGTGGTTCTTGAGAAGATTTTTAAATGACCCAACCCTATTTTTGCAATTATCTCCCCTTTGAAGGAGACATGGCCATTCATTTGAATAAACTTATCTATGGATTATTTGTACCAAGTTATATTGAAATTGTCCCACTAGTTCTGGAGAAGATTTTTAAATTTGTCAGTGTATTTGGACTATTTCATTATTATCTCACCTTGGAGAAAGACGTCGTCCTTCATTTAATCAATCTTGAATCCCATTCGCCCAAAAATGCTTTGTACTAAGTTTGGTTGAAATTGGCACAGTGGTTCTGGAGAAGAAGTAAAAAATGTGAAAAGTTTACAGTCAGACAGACGGACAATGGAAGTGAGCTACAATATCATGTCATATATACTTTCATTGTAAAAGAATTTGGATTAACCTGTTCATTAATCAATCTGAGACAATTAACTGTATCTTGATGAAGTCTTCACAAAGGAAAACTTAATCACCTTTACCTGAATTTCTGTTAAATTCAATTTCAACGCTAATTTTTGGCAACCACTTAGCCAGGCTTAGGGTACACAGTAGTACTACTTCCGTTATATTATTATTACATACGTGAAGCATAATAGGTAGCCAACCCTCCATATTGTTATATCATACTATATACACTAGTCTTGTATTTGTAATTGAATCATTCTATGTACAGTGTACTATGCCCATTATGGGCCCTAATTGGGGATAAATCATATCAATCTATGCAAAAATTAAATTGATCATTTTATGAATGCAATATTCTTAATGCAAGTATAAGCCTATTTTTATTATTGCATCTAAACTAAATCAACGTTATCAAAAATGGCAAAATAACATCACCATTTATTTATTAATTTTTTTTTTGATCTCTGAATCTAAAATGCATGTGCAATAAAAATGGCTAAAGTGATGTTGGACTGAAACCGAACACCAGTTTATCACTTGACAAATTGAAATGTGCAGGTACTTTTATGGTGTAGCCGCACAACATGAGAGAGAGAGAGAGAGAAAGAGATAGAGAATTTCAAACAAAGAGAGATTATTTTCACAATATTATGTATGCAATGTACAAATATTTACTTGCTCATTTGTTATGATTTTTATATCCCGAAAATAACAAAACCATTATGAAAAAATATTTGTACGATCTATTCGTTCATTTATCGTTATTTACGGAAATAGCCGAGTAGTTACGATTGATCGTTGTGGTTGCGACCGAGACTTTCCGTATTGTGTCTGGTGTTCGCTAATCCCAATACTATATGGTATAATGGTAATACCACAGACAGCATTGAGAGCGGTAACCCCATTAACTTTTGTGTTCGTTCAGAGCTGTAACTCTGTTCGTATCAGGTGGTTAGAGTATAAAAAGTAAACGTACAGATTTTGATGCACCAGATGCGCATTTCGACAAATAATGCCTCTTCAGTCATGCTCAAGTAAAAAATGTTGAAAATCCGAAACAAAAACCACCTTAAAGAGCTGGAGAACCTAAAATACCAAATAGTGGAACCAAATCCGGCAAAGGATCAGAGCTATGCATGAGGGAGATAATCCTTCATTTTGAAATGAATTTCTTAATTTTATCACAGAAGTTACCACATATTTAGTATTGGAGTGTTGCAGTCTCTCAGTCTCTGTTAATTAAAAAGTAACGAGTAAAGCACAGGATTTTAAATCATGAATTATCGTTGTTTTATACATACATACCACAGTCCCTGTTGTAAATACACCACATAGACTGTATTGTGTGTAAATATGATACATGTACATTAAAAACACAATGCTACGAGAGGGTGGGGCATAAAAACCTCGATGCTCGCAAACTCCAATGTCGATGCCGAAATTACAAGGTTCTAAAGCCGCCCGCGTGGCGCGGTGGTTAGAGCGTCGGGCTCAAAGATCTGATGATCCTTGAGTCGGGGGTTCGAATCCCACTGTGGGGCGTGGGTGCCGGTCTTTCGGATGAGACCGTATAAACCGAGGTCCCGTGTCGCAGTAGGTGTGGCACGATAAAGATCCCTCCCTGCTGAAAGGCCCTGAGTGCCGAGCATAGGCCTAAATTTGCAGCCCTGTCACCGGTAATGGTGACAGCCGCTGGATAGCTGAAAAATTGCTCAGGCGGCTATAAAACAAAAAATAAACAAGGTTCTAAAATGTGTTGTAAACTTAAACACTTAACTGAACTTAAACAATCAATGGTGCAGAATTAAGACACATTTGATATACCACTTGTAAGTGAATTCCTAAAAGTCTTATTCTAATTAAAATAAAGCTATTTGTCCGATTTTAGGTGTTATCTAAGCTACATGAAAAGGCTAAGATAACTAGTTCAGTATTTAATTATTCTAATTCTTAAAGTCCGTTCCTCTTTCCGTTCCGTGATTTAGCAACACCCCCCAAAAGTGATTGGTTGTTTGATTTTGGTCCCGTCGAGAATTGTTCACTCACATTAATACGGCGCCAGTTGTAGGTGCAGAACCACAAATTTAGACATATGCTAAGCACTTAAGGCCGTACCAGTGAGGGTTCTGTAACGTGCCAATGCCTTCTGAATGTCGATCGTTTGGCGAAGGAGCAATTACTATCTGTTTGGCGAGGCCATGACACGAGCGGGTCTTCAAATAACGACCTCCTGGTTATGAAGCAAACACTCTACCACTGAGCTACCGCGACCGGGGACTTGGAATTACTCTATGTCAGGAAGATTTCATGTAAATTCCATCATTTCTGACCTAGTGGTTATTAAGAGATTTCTAATTTTAAATTCCTCTATATTTGCATGTAAAAGTTCTATCCCTATAGTGGCTCCATCCAACCCCAAGGATTGATTGATTGATTATTTATTGCTTTCCGCCACACTCAACAATTTTTCAGTTATCTGGTAGCGTCCAGTTTTTGTTGGTGGAGGAGAGAACCCAGATACAATGTACCTGGGAAGAGACAACCGACCTTTCGAAAGTAAACTGGCAAACTTGCTCACATAACGCCGCGGCCGACCGAAGGAAGCATGATTTGAACAAAGTTGAATCTACTCTATGCCAGAAAGCTTGTATGTAATAATCAACTTCTCTGGTCAATTGGTTTGCGATATGAAGATTATGGGGAAAAAAATATGTATGTATTGATTGATTTTTTGTTTCACGTCCCATCGAGAATTTTCACTCACATTGAGACGTCACTAGTTGCAAGTGAAGTAGCACAAATTTAGACCTATGCTTAGCGCTAAGGGCCGTAACAGTGATGGTTCTTTAACGTGCCAACGCCTGCGGCGACACGGAACCTGCGTTTTTAAGGTCATATCCGAAAGACTCGTGATTCTCACTTCTAAATGCCGAGCGTTTGGCGAAGGAGCAATCACTACCTATTTTTCGTCTTAGGTTTGACGCGGCCATGGCACGAGCGGGGCTCGAACTCACGACCTCCCGGTTACGAAGCGAACGCTCTAACCACTGAGCTACCGCGACCGGTCACTTACACAGACGGTTGTATCAGGACACATCCCTATCTGAGGTTCCTCTCAGGTCACTTAACATCTGGACAATATAAAACTATCTGACGTTCCTCACAGATCACTTAATCTGGATTATATAAAGCTGTCTGAGGTTCCTCACTGATCACCTAAAATCTGGACTATATAAAGCTGTCTGAGGTTCATCACAGTTCATTGTAAAGATTTGACATTTAAAACACTTTCTGAGGTTTCTCACAGGTCATTTAACACCTGGACAATATAACACCGTCTGAGGTTCCTCACAGGTAATTTAACATGCGGAATATATAGCGCTATCTGAGAGTCTGAGGTTCTCGCACATCATTTTATATCTGGATTATATAACGCTGTCTGAGGCTACTGACAGATCATTTAACGTCTGGACAATATAACATTGTCGAGGTTCCTCACAAATCATTTAACATTTAAACTAGATATAACACTGTTTAAAGTCCCTCACCAATCATTCAACATCTATCTTGATCAGGGAGATGGGTTAAGCGTTGTCAAAATCAGTATGTAAAAAATGTTCTAAGAATTGGTATAGAATATGTCCACATAGAATTTGACCCGATGTGTTGCATTTGCAAGTATGATAGTTATAACATGAGAATTTGTGAAATGCTGACTTTAAACGAGACCATTAAAACCCCTGTACTGTACTACACCATAAAATTCACCATCTCTCACTCCCTAAAACCGGCACGTTTTGTGAGATTCATAATTTCAAGAAATTCATTGCTTTCTCTTCCCCCAAACCTTAACTTTCATCATGAAAAATCTGAACATTCTTTATAGAGAGAAAACATTTGGTTTCTTTACCCCAAATCCTGTCACTGTTAATGTGTTGTTTAACTATGTAAAGAGCGTAGAACGATGTCTTTCTATGAAAGATTTTAAGGTCATCATTATGAAGTATTCTTAATGGAAAAGTATTGCTGCGTTTATGATACTTTCCAGTCAAGATGTCTTTACAAAATAACAACCAAATCTAACATTAAAGTATTTGTTAAAGTCTCCTTACGATAATATACTCCTGGCCCAATAACAGAGACATATTGTGTTTCTGCAAACACGATAAAACAAATTCAAATAAGACTGATTTTTACCTTACAAAAATGTATATTCTGGTATAATATTCATGAAACAAGGCAATGTTAACAACATTTATACAAGAAACTACAGATCTTAATGTACACAAAATTTATGATACAAAAACCTGTTTTTCACAAGTCTATTACACATCGAGGTCCACATTTTCTTTGTCCTCATCAACAGATTGAAAATCAGATTTCAAACAGAAATCTGCTGCTATTCATACTATATTACGGTGCCTTAATCTACAGAATTTGCCTTTTCAGAGTATGGTAGAAGATCACATTCTTCTAAGGTAAACTCCAGGGATTCTGTCTGGGGACACAGGTGAAGAGTTGAAGATTGTGTTGGTGAAGAGGTGTTGGTGACCTGTTAATGTAAATGTCTCAGGTGGAGAGCTGAAGATTGTGTTGGTGGCCTGTTAACATAAACTTCTTCCCTGATAGTAGTGCTCACATCTACAAAACAAACATCACATGTCTGATTTGAATCAGGAAGTGAGCATATGTTTCTAAATAAGATGTGCTTGTGAAACACTGATGCCCTGTATTGCAGCAAAATAATCCTGGTACCCACAGAAAGGTCTTGTTATGAATAATACACACATCAAACATAGCAAGAGGCCCATGGGCCACATCGCTCATCTGAATCACTTCGGTCCTGTCATTGTTCAGCTGTTGTTTTTGAAAGAGTTTTATATCAATCTTTATTCCCATGATTGATTGATTGATTATATATTGTTTAACATCCCACTTGAGAATCTTTCACTCATCTGGAGATGTCACCACTGCTGGTGAAAGGCTGCAAAAATTAGGCCTATGCTCCACGCTTATGGCCTTTGAGCAGGGAGGGATCTTTAACGTGCCACATCTGCTGCAACACAGGGCCTTGGTTTTTGCAGTTTCATCTGAAGGACCGCCCCATTTAGTCGCCTTGTACAACAAGCTTTGGGTGCTGAGGATCTACTCTAACAACCCCGGATCCCCACCCAACCTATCCCCAAAGGGTCACAACATAACTGAAAATGAATTATATGCCTCAACACTAATATGACTAACATTACCTCGTTGCTCTGGATCAGACTAAAGGTCACAATGTTATATATCATGGCTATTGTGGTTTACAGTTGAAACTCAAGGGGCCACATGGGCGTATGACTTTTAAAACTTTACAAGCCAACAATTTAATCCACGGGTCCACATAACATAACAATTACCAGTAAATAAATTCCCACTTTTTCTGCCAGTAGCTTTTGAAAACAAGACATTCCAAGATTTTCCCTACATATTCCTATATAACACTTTGATCCCCTATTGCGGCCCCATTCCACCCTGCAGTCATCATTTTAACAAACTTTAATCTGCACTACTATGTAAGAAAGCTCGTATGTAAAGAACTAAGCATGGTAATTCTCCATTCCTGCTTACAGATGTGAAGACAGATAAAAGATGATCAGAAAAGCTCGCTTGAACTTTCAGCTCTGATGAGCTAAAAACTCAAGCAAAAAGCAATCAAAAGTTATGGCCAACAGCCAAACCAAAATCTATATGCCCACTAATATGGAAGCATACAATATACATTGCATGAAGGTCACAAACTTTGCAATATTCTAGAAGAGAAATACTTTGGCTATTTCAACTTGAAAATGACTGACTTCTAAGAAAGCAAATTAACTTTGAATTTCAGGGCCAGAAATGACAATTATGGGAAGCAGTCCTTTGCTTTCTTGGTGACAGATCTGTATTATCTCAATGTAATTACCCAGAAAAAAAATCTTATTCATCTTCGTTCTTGCTGGTCTCCTCTAAATGTTTGCTGTTTTCCTCTACACCATTATCTTCGCTTGTCCCCGAGTTTGATTTAGGATCATCCTCGTCATCAGGATCAGATTCCTTGCTGCTATCCTCAGAGTTCAGTTCCCCACTGTATTCTTCAGACTCAGACGCTTCACTGATTTCCAGCTCTGTTCCTGATTCCTGAACCTCCTCAATACTTGAATCTTCTGTTATCCAATCATCACTGTCTGGATTATCTGAAATTTTAAAGAGAAAAGGAAGGTGATCAATCAATCACAGATCCTAAATCGTAAGAGAGCTCAAAAACTAACTCATGTCCATCAGTTCGTGACTGATAAAAATCATGGCAGACATACTGTTTACCTATCAGTCCAAATCTGTACATACAGATCTATTTCAAAATCAAAAAGTGTTTATAATAAAATTAGTTTCTGATTAATACATAAATGTCTTGCATTGTCATCCCCCCCCCCCCCCCTTCTACCTCAATTTTCAGTTTATGTGGCAGACTAAATAATTTCTCTGCGGATTGATAAAAATTGTTGTCAATCAGTATGGTTTCATTGGCAGATTGAAATGTTCATTTCAAGCCCTGTGAAAGATAATCATGTCAATGGAAATCATTTACAGAGAATGCACAATATGTTGCCTTCCTCAATTTTGTGTCAGCACAAGGAATAGGTAGAAAATTTAATGTTTCTGATTGTAATTCCAGGCCTTCAAATTAGAGAGAAATATTTGCAAAACGTGAATAAATTTGAAAAATTGCGAGTGAAAATAATGGACACTCAGAAATCTTAGGAAGCAGTGATTTACAAACTATGATAATCTGTATCTGATTCTCAGATTCATGATAATATGTATCTGCCCCCCCCCCCCCCCCCTCTCTCTCTCTTATATTTTTTTTTTTACACAATGATGCCTGTTTGCATTTCTTAAACTTGATTCTCAGATCTCAGATTCATACAAACTTTTACATGTACAACAGATTTCAACAACTGTTTCTATCCATCTTTTATAATAAATTATAATTATAAGCAACTTCTGAAAAACCACTGACAAATGACATGGATGTACAATTTTAATCATTGATTACATAAAACATGTGTCCTTCGTGTGACTTTGCCAGCCCTTAACAACTTTCTAAAGATCAGGGTAAGGATGAAGTATTAAAATCAATAATCAAAATCACAATATAAATATTAGTAATAAAATTCACAATATAAAACGGTGTACACATTTATTTTTCAGATTTTTCCCTCTGATTTCTGAAACAAACAAGCAATCTTAAAATTGTAAATTCTGTTGCTGACTTTCATCTCATTATCTATGCAACATACAAAAAGAAAGACACTTTCAGGGTTCTCATTAAGGCCCACACCAGGCAATTTTTTGTTCCCTACAGTAAGTAAAAACACTGCCTACTTTCTATAGCCAAGACAAAAAGGACATGCCATATTAATGAAATCTGATGTCATGGTTCAGTGTGCAGTTAGCAATTAAGCTATTCTAAAAATACACACTGGTCTGAAATTTTGGCGGCTGCTGCAAATGCTTTATTACAGATAGTAAAAATCAAAAGCATTTTACTGATCTGACTGTATAAATCAATGTGGATGTCAAACCTGATTTTAAAAAGACAAGTCATTACAAACCTTTTAACTGATGGAACAGTAAAACAAAAATATATCAATAATTTTGTCAATGACATTTTTCCTGCTGGAATAATTTTAATGAATTGGGTAGCAATTCCCAAGAAACTATAATTTTATTTTGGGCTAAATTTGATCTATCAGCTGCTACCAACCAAAAGTAGTATTGAATTATATTGTAATGCTAAAATTTAATGAATTTATGAATTGATTCTTGCCCCCTACCCCCATGCATAATTTAAGATTTAGATTCTTGCCCCCCCCCCCCCCTCCCCCCAAGAATGATACTCTGTGTCTGATTTTATCAGTACTGTTACATGTTTTCATTATGTTTCATTTCAAGTTCTTTGCAGATTACTTTTGAAATTCTCGGTATCATATTCTTACTCAGATTAATATTAAACATTAAGTATGGCAAACACCCCCTTCCCCATCCCTCTAGTTTGATTAAATGTACATTCTAAATGGTGTTCTCTATTAAACTGAAGAAAGTAAACCTTGTTATTATTACAGATATGATACAGCCTGTTAAAACTCAGCATAAAGAGTTTGATACTGTACGCTTCAGTTATACTTTGTTTTTACTATTTATCAGAAGCCCCCCAACTTCCAGTGTAGGGGCACTAACTGCTAAACTGTAGGCCATTACATTATTTATTTTTTATTGGGAATAAATTAACTTTTTCATTCACAGTGAAGTGAATATACAATGGAAAAGATATAAACTCAGAGAATTTTTAGTACTTGTACTTTATAATCAAATTAGATCAACTTTCATTCTATTTAATTTCAGGGGGTGGGGGTGGTGTTATTAATGAGTTTTTTGTTCAGACATTGAACTTTTGGTCTTGCCCCTAAGTTCATAATAGCTATTCAACACAGAGACTGCTGTAATGTACATACTCAGTGTCAAACCAGTACACAATGTAGATTTTATCCACACCTGCTCCAGAAACAGACAGGATATCACAGTTACAGAAACAGACAACCTGCCACAGTTACAGAAACAGACAACATCACCCCATCACAGAAACATACAACAGTCCACCAACCAAAGCTGTGTCAATATCACTGATATTTACAAAGTAAAAACATTAAGTAAAAGAAACCAAAAAAAAGTGTAAATTTTAAACTAGCAATGATCAATGTTCTATAGATCTCAACAAGTAATAATTCCAACAGGGGAAAAACTGCATTAAATTCACATTCTGCAAAATAAACAAACTGCATATTGTTTTTAGACTTGTATTCCTCTTACAAAACCCTGATAGTTAATTCCCCTGAACTCCCTTAAAATGAAAGAAAACCCTTTTAGTGCAAGTATGTGTAACAACAAAGAAGCACGTTTTAAATGCACTAATGAAGACATTCAATTTTACATCTAAAATATGTCGAACTAACTAGAAAGTTTCAAACACCTATCATGAAAATAGCATCCATTTGTAGATTAAAAAAATAAAATAAATTAAAATTTTAAAAAAAACCCAAAAAAAACAAAAACAAAACAAAAGTAGTTATCCCCTATGTCTGTAAAATTCTAGAAATTCTTTAGAAAACATTTTCAGAAATTGCTGAGAAAACATCAACTGAAGTTGAAAAACTAACATTTTTTGTGACCATTTTGAAAATTTTGATCTTACCATTTTATTTGTCATTTTCAATTACCCTACACACCAAATTTTATTGAGTTAGTTTGAACATTTTCCAAGATCCACTCTGGACAAGTTGTAATCATAATAATAGTTAACTGAGCATAAATCTTAAAAAACTGTTAGTGTTCATTCTTCAACATTTGTTCAATTTAATCATTAGTATAACTATTTAAATAAAAACTAAATATCATTGCTGACAGCATCTAACTAAACCTGCATTTTAATTACAGATAACACTACCTCTATAATTACAACCCACATTCTACTTAGAACTAATCATTACCTCCAATTAAAACCTACATTCTAATTAGAACTAAACACTCCCTGTAACAGTGTCTAATTAAAACCACAACCCCTGACTAAAACTCACACTGTAGTTAAGACATTTATAACTACCTCTTTAATTAACACCCACATTTGAATTAGGACTAAACTAACTTTATAATTATAACCCACTTTCTAATTCAAACTAAACACTACCTCTAATTATAACACACATAGTAACTAAAACTAATCACTACCACTTATTACAACTCACAGTCTAGTTAAAACTGCATACGATCTATAATTATAATCCACAATCTATTTAAAACTACATACGATCTATAAATTATTACCCCAGTCTAATTAAAACTACATACTACCTATAATTATGATTCACAGTCTAATTAAAACTACATACTACTTCTAATTATAACCAACAGTCTAATTAAAACTACATACTACCTATAATTATTGACCACATTCTAGTGAAAAATAAATACGACCTTTAATTATAACTCACACTGTAATTAAAATTAATCGCTACCTCTTATTACAATCCACAGTCTAATTAAAACTACATATTACCTCTAATTACAGACCACATTACAATAAAAAATAAATACTACCTTTAATTATAACCCACACTGTAATTAAATCTAATCTTTAGCACTAATCATAATTCACATTGAAATCAAAACTAATCATTAACCCTAATTATAATCCACAGTCTAATTAAATCTACATACTACCTATAATTATAACCCACAGTCTAATAAATCTACATACTACCTATAATTATAACCCACAGTCTAATTAAATCTACATACTACCTATAATAATAACCCACAGTCTAAGTAAATCTACATACTACCTATAATAATAACCCAGTCTAATTAAATCTACATACTACCTATAATTATAATCCACAGTCTGATTAAATCTACATACTACTTATCATTCTAACCCAAAATCTAATTAAAACAACATATTATCTATAATTATCATCCACTCTAATTAAATCTATATACCTCTAATTATAACCCACAGTCTAATTAAAACAACATACTACAATAAACTACAGTACTACTAGTACTTACCAGTCAGAGAGTACTTCCTCTGTATATATCTATATACAGACACTGTGTTGGTGTACCGTGATGTGAGCCAGAGAAGGTGAGTTTTATCATCATAGTTCAGGCTGTATGGTCTGTATCCCCCGTGTTGTGGTGTCAGTAACACAGACAGGAAGTGACCGTCCTTGTCCATCATCTGTACTGTGTTACCATCACACACCAGGATGTGTGACAGCGCGTCTGTACAGATTCCACGTGGTAATCGTAATGATCCTGATGGAGGTCCTGTGTAGGAGAATCGATGTCTTCCCCCGCGCTCTGTCACCACTACACCACATAACACGTCAGACACAATAATATCACCGTTCTTATTCTCTGTGATACAACTAGGATCCCTATACAACGTGTGGCGTCTGTTGTCGTGTTGTATGGTCAGGATGTGTTGTAATGTACTGTTGTACAGGGTTACCTTGCCTGTATCTGTATCATTGTTATACATCCCGACCATCAGATCTCCTGTGGTGGGGGAGCAGTACACACATTGTGGTGTCCATGCTGATGGTGTCTCTAACAGTCTGGTGATTTTTCTATTGTCTGTAGACAGTTTGTTGATGTTATATTCACTGTCTATATAAATCAGTTCACCACAACTGTTCACTGTGTGTAGTCCTCTAAACCAATCTGGTGATATATCTGTCACACGGTGTATAGGGACTCCTGTTGTGTCTGTCAAGGTGAGATTGTTATCATCACTGACCCAGACCCGGTCTGACATCACACGAGATATGTGATACACACGCCTAACACCTGTCACACAGAAAGACGCGTGTTTTACAGGTGTGGACATCAGTTTCACACACTCGTCTATTCCTACTTGTCGTTTTCCTGTTGTCATTTGGATTTCTGGGATTCTCCTCAATAACGGACTGACATCCTCCATGTTGAATCCCTCAGTCAGGGACAGCAGCAGGTGTTGTGGAAGATTAGGGGTGTCCTTTATCTGGGGGACAGGACTGGTCTTTATAAACAAGAGGAATTGTACCGCTCTGTTTGCTGATTGTTCATATCTGTCTTCATAGTTCTGTATGTGGGTCAGGTGTCTGTTCATTTTTCTCTTCTGTTGTTGTATTCTATCAATCAGTAAACCTCGGTATTTTGTTTTAACATCACATACCACAGTGTCAATCAGATCCTTCAGTCTCTGGGCTTTTGTTGACATAATCTGTGATTGACGGTGACACATTTGTGGGGGACAGGTTTTGATATCAGTTTGGATTCCTGCCAGGAGAACACGACAGTTATAGAGAGTCTCACTTCTGATGTTGGCAATGATTTCTCTGTGTTGTCGTCGCTTCGTTTCATACGCTGTTCTAATGTCCAGTATTTGGTGTTTTCTATGTTCTAAACATTGGAAACAGACAGAAAGTTCACACGACTGACAGAACATTTCGTAGATCCTGTCTGGATGTCTGACACAGATCTCTTGTCTGGGGATGAAGTTAAACTTCTCACGGTAAATCACGACATCATGGTACACCGTATTTAAATCAATAACATGTCTCTCCTTACACTGTAAACACAGATCACGTTTACATGTGTTACAGTAAAATTCAGTGTCCCCCTGACATTGAGAACATTTTCGTACTTTTAGCTGAGTGCTGAGTCCTAGTATGTCCATGATGTGGAGGGTCTGGGTCTCTAGAAACACACTCTGTAGAAATTAAACACACAGTATTAGACTAAAACATGTACATGCAAAATATAGGAAGCATTAAAATTGGATTTTTTTATATTCCAAGCTGTACATCATTTTAAATACCAACATAAAATAATTAATACATTCAATTGATCTACATAATTCATAGGTTGACCTTCTTTTGATAAGTAAATCTCTTGAATGTTAAGGCCAAAAATATAAATAGTTCTGTTTCCACTATTTAGGGTAGGTCAGTAGGAAGTAAAGCATATATTTTCTTATAGAACTTCATTCTAAGACAAGGACACATTCTCAATTCTAATCACAATCTCCATTAAATTCATAGATAATATATCAAAACACCGAAAACAATGGCTCATTTTTTTACTATCAATGCAACTGTTATTTACCAGCGTCATCTCCAAATTAATGCCCCCCCTAATCTCTATTGTTTGAAATAATTTTAAGGTAGAGATATAATGTTAGAGTTGGTCGGTTTAGGGGGAAAGAAAGCAATGATTACTTTAGGCCTAATCAAACATATGTACGCCCTTGTCAATAGAATTATGATATTCTACACGAATACTGGAATCAGGTAGTCTGTCCATCTGACTGTAGACGCAATGGTTTCCGGGCTCTAAACTATGATCCTTTTCAAATTAAGTCAACATGCCATACATACAGACTCCCTATGGGATGAAGATAAGCCCTATTGATTTTGGGGTCAAAAGTCAAGTGTACTGGACATTGAAATAGCAAAATGGTTTCCGGACTCTTTACGTGTCATCCTTTATACCAATAATCACCATATCATACACATGGACTACCCATAAGATGAACATGATACCCATCACTTTTGGGATCATAAGGTCAAAGGTCAAGTATACAGAACATTGAAATTGCAATATAGTTTCCAGGCTCTTACTTCTCCTTTTCACCTATAGTCACCATATCATACATATGGACTACCTATGGGATGAAAATGATCTATACAGATTTTGAGGTCAACAGGTCAAAGAAACAAAAATAATGAGCGAATAATATGTTCTCATGTCCAGCCTAAACTAGTGACCTCAAATTCAATAGAGGTCATCTCTGCTTAGGATGTACAAATTTAACAAATTTGATTTCTGTCAAGTAAAGGGTTTCTAAGAAATTGAGCAGACAATATCTTAGTATGAGAGACCTAAAACTGCATGGAGAAAAACAATGGAGAAGGAGAGAACAGATGGTTTTCTTGGACTGATGTGAGTTGTGGCTACAGACAGAGATGGTGGGAGACGTTCTGTGGATACTTTTTGTACCACAATGCTTAAAATGGATAGAACAGCAAGAGAAAACATGTCTTACTATGTCCAGTTTGATCTCTGACCTTGTGACCTTAAAATCTATAGGTGAAATGTACTTCTTAGGGAGAAGCAGTGTACCAAATTCTACATCTGTGATAAAAAGGATTTTCACTTGAGCTGACAATATTTTTCTATGTCCACAGTAGACTGCCTTTCACAATCTTAGTTTAAAATCAATAAGATTGTTTGATAATATATTGTTTAACGTCCTGCTCGAGAATATTTCACTCATATGGAGACATCACCACTGCTGGTGAAGGACTGCAAAATTTAAGCCTATGCTCGGTGCTTAAGGCCTTTGAGCAGGGAGGGATCTTTTTCGTGCCACACCTGCTGTGACACGGTACCTCGCTTTTTGTGGTCTCATCCAAAGAACCGCCCCATTTAGTCGCCTCTTACGACAAGCAAGGGGGTACTGAGGATCTATTCTAATAACCCCGATCCACACTGGGTAAAATCAATGAGGGTCATCAACTCTTAGAGAAAACCAGTACTGGTGTGTGACAAACAAAGGGTTTGATAATGAGCAGACGTCTAAAAAACAAGATGCTTACAGGCCTTATCAGTCAAAACCACTACCCCGAGATAATGAAATTCACAAGTTTGGTAAAGGGTTCCTTCCAAATACATGTCTAGTTTCAATGCAATATTCATAGCATTAAAGAATATGTTTTTTAAATGTTTCAAACAAATTTTATATGCCAAGTTTAGCCCCATCCTGGAATCAGAACCTCTACCCAGGGGATCATGAAATGGTAGAAGCCTTTCTGCTCTACATGACTAAGTATTTAGTTTTCAATGCAGATGTGGTATTGTATTGAAGGAGATTTTTAAATATTGATTAATTTTTAGCATTTTTTCTTCTGTACCCTTAGACTCTAAGCCCTATGGGTACACGACTCCAGAAATTTACAATTAATGTCCTCTTTCTCACAAAGATGTTTCATAACATAATTGAAAAAAAGAAAGAAAAGGATTTGGTAGTTTTCCAGCAGAGGTTACCAGGCTCAATTGTTAATGCACGACGTCGGATGCACACCAATAGCAATAGGTCACCTGGATGACTCAGGTGACTTAAAAAATGTCCTTGGACAACAACAGTTTAGTTTGATCTTTGAACGATACGTTGCCTGTGGCTTCAGACAACAGATCCATTTTTGAATCAAACGAAACAGATGTCATTCTCGGACATAGTCAATAAATGTGTAATTGTATATCTTCCATTAAATATTTAGGCACAAAATAATATGCAAACCTATATATACCGTGACTTTTCTATTGTCGTAACCTTTGTCAAACCAGGAAGTGAGATTTCGATGAACGTTGAATTCCCTCTACTTAAGGATACTCTGTGTGATCAAAACTGATGCTGCAGGAAGAAATTTCAAAACAGTTACAAAGGACGACAAACAGACAAGAGACAAATTTCATATCAATATGTTCATGTGAATGTTCAACTCATAGAGTCAATACACTATGAACCTAGATACAATATTAATTTTGCACAAAATGAACAAGTCAAATGTATTTGTGAAACTCTATGCTCCCAAATATGGCTACATTCAATGTTTGTATATGACACTAATCTTTTGGTACACAGCCTTCAATAGTCAGGGAATAGTATGGCTGGAAAAGGACATTAATGCTAAACTCCTTCAATACAAGGCTTACAACATATCAATCAACTCTTGTAAGTATATAAGGCCATATAAAATGTCTGGAATTCAGGCCCTCCCGTGCATACTCAAACGGTGCTGTTTGGCCAACTTCATTGCCGTTTTAATAAAAAATCCCAGTGTGATGTGGTGTTATTACAGAAAAACTTCAGTTTGGATCTAATTTTAGGATTTTTATACTTTGTCTGAGAAACGTTTGAAAGGCAGGACTGATAAATGCTAAGCATTTCGGTACATAGATCTAAGTTAAGTTGTCAAAATGGCGACAATCTTTTCTCTGGTATCTGTTCAAATACGTCAAGGGCTAGTTCTACAACTGTTTTTCCGTTGAATATCGTTGTGGGGTTTTTAGATTCGTGTAGAATACCATAATTCTATTGAAAATAACAAAGAATATCTCTTGAATCTCCATCAATACTATTGTGGATGCAAGCCACATGACATCACTGGAGAATATATATATATAAGATACTGTCTCTACTGGGGAAGATTTTTCACAGTGAAATCCGACTTGCAAGCATTACAGAGCTGTTTTTTAGTTTTGGGTGTTTATACGATTCTTTTTCTTGCACTTCTGACAAAAACGTATTTAATACATTACGTCCAGAGCCTACAAAGCCTTTACCAGCAGCCCCAAGAAAAAACAATGCAATGTAGCTACCAATCAAACAGCTAAGAAATAAGCGATCGATAAATCTTCAGCGAGTTGTTATTTTATGTACACCAGTCTTGGTATATGTTTGTCATCATGTTTAAAAAATTAAAAAAGCCTTTAACATTATTCTTATTCCCAATGAAATAAACCTGCATCAAATATTGGAAAAACTGGCCTGAGAACACAACCTTGACAACCCAAGTTGTCACTATATTTTCTTATTTTCACATGGGTGGGGGATTAGATCCTCGAAAGAAATTATAAAAATGCCTTGCAAAATGAACCAGATGAATCACGTCATATCGACTGACAAGTGGATCGACATATGTGAATTGCTTACATATTTTAACGTGTCAGTTTTAATTGGTGATGATGCTTCATGCTTTGATACATTATAAAATTACTCAAAATTGTTATAAAATTGTAAATCATATTGCATGTTCTGGTACACGACGTATTTGGAGCAATGTCAGATCTTACTTTATCTCGGTGCGACATTAAGACATATACTACCTACACAAATCTTGTGTTCTGAAAATTTGTTGAAAATCCAACCTTGTGTTTTCAAATATTTTGATAAATAAAGTACATGCTCCAGTTTTAGGAAGATCCTTCACGACTGACACTTTGTTGGGATGTTACTAAGCAAATCTTTCTGCAGTGCAGGTAATTTCTATAATTTGTCAATGTTTCTACCAGCTTTGCCGAAGGGACTATTTAGTTTACCCTCAGTCTGTCTGTCCGCTATTCTGAATCAGTTTTCTGGACTTTTCCCCACACTGAATGAAGATATTCAACGGAAATTTTTTATATGACTTTGTCTTGAGCAGTTACAAATCACCTTTGAATTTCATTTATATGCTTGACCTACTTCTGACTGAATTATGCCCCTTGATGTATGCTTGAGGCTTTCTGGACTTTTTCTACATTGGATGAAGGTATTCAATTGAAATTTGATATGTGGCTTTGTCTTGGACAATTACAAACCAAGTTGGAGTTTTACTATGCTTGACCTACTGAATTATGCCCCTTGATGAATTGCAAGATCAGTTTTCCAAACCTTTCTCCACATTGGATGGAGATAGGGCACTTTGTATTGCCTACAATATACTCAGAATACTTGTGGTAAACTACATCTTCTACAGTGCAAGTTTGTCTTTTAGTATTAAATCATAAGGAATGAAGCTAATTTTGACCCAAGTTATACAATATAATCTAATTTGGTGCAGTTTAAGCTTCATATAATCAGCTTCATGGATTATAATGCACACACTACTCCAAGTTACATTATATCGTATAACATAGGTTAAAAATAGCTTATTCCTTAATCAATATAAGGTTAAAGCGAGTAGCAGACAGACAGCCCAAAAACTGATTCATTAAAATCCACAGACACAATGCTGTGTAGGTGTATATAGGAACCATTACCACTTTGATATCAACCTTCTTTTTTCAATGATGCAGGATCTCATGAGAGTTTAGTGTGAACCTGAAAAAATCAAGAACAAAACATGAACAGAATGAGCTTCACATCATGTGATCAATGATCACATCTCTGTTTATATGCCATCTTTGACAACAGTACTATTTTATAATGTTTTCTTATTACAAAGCTGTACACTAGATGTAAAGTGGGAGGGATGGACAGAAGTTGAATGTGTAGACAGACAGTGATTCTTATATACCAACTAAACCTTATCTGCTGGGGCTAATATTCTGAACTTCATTTTGTTTGATAGAGATATTCAGGGGTAAAAAATAGATTTTCAAGAATATAAAGTTTTATCTTGATAACAGGTGTTTATGAGTGTACAAGAATATTATTGAAGAATTACTGCATATTTAATATACAACCCAAACAGCCCTGTCTTAATACCCATGTCCCTGACCCAAGACTATGAATGGTGAAGACTTTACTCCTCATTGTCACTATTAACGATCATGGTAGCTTGGTGGGAGAACATTCTCTTTGTGACCAGGAGGCCAGATTGTGACAGGGAGGTTGTGAGGTTCAGCCCCATTCGTGTCATGGTCACTCAAACCAAAGATGTAACGATAGGCAGTGATAGCTCTTTTTCAAACACTCTTAAGTAGTAACAGTTACAGGTTATTTGGATATGACTTCAAAAAATGGAGGTGCTGTGTCATGAAAGCTGTCAGCATGTTACAGAATCCTCATTGACACAGTCCACTTCATGTACTGCTGGTGATGTCCAAGTAACTGTATGAATGAAAATTGTTCAAAATGATGTAAAGCAAACAAACAAAACAAAACAGTATCACTATCTGACATGTTTGATGCTAAGGAGTAAACAAAAGAGATTTTAAATAAAATAATGCACTTGAAAAATTAGAGAAAAGTATCGCTAGGTCCAAGGTCTACAGATCTATAATAGCTAGAGATTATTTTTGTGAAAAACAAATGTCTCCCCAAATTGAAATGCACCAAATTAAATCTCCTCCCCTTATGTACTACATGGTATGGAGGAGAAAGCATGAGCAGGAACATGGACATTATGAACTTTGATAAGCCATATAACAGAAGTGTTCATAAGTTATTTTACACCCTCCACCCCTCCTACATTCACTGTAACATTTAGGAAAATAATTGGATCTTCCCATCCTGACAATGTGCACATCTACAAATGGAAATAAAGCATTTAACAAAGTTTAAAGTCTATCCAATGAGCCATATAGCAGGATAGTTTGTAACAGATGGACAAACAGACTGACGGACAAAAGTACAAAGCAATATGTCTCCCCCTGGAAGAGGGGAGACATAATTCACCTGTTCTGCACATCAAAGCTTAATCCTAAGGCTACTGACAAATGAGTAGATGTTACAGGGGTTTCTCATTTAAAATCAGTACTTTATAAATTCTATGATCCTTAAAATATTCTATTCTATGCTGTTCTTGCATACTAATTTAGTCAATGGATTACTCTGTTTACCCGATTAAAATGCAAGGCTCATGGTGGGTGTGAACAGTCACCAGGATGCTTAATCCATCTAGGCACCTGATAACCCTCTGGTATGTCCAGGGGTGCATGTTTACCCTAACACTTGATTTTTTATTCTTTATAGAATTTATTTTTACTTCATTCAGCAGCAGTACAAAACAAGATGAGCTTTGGCCCCATCATAGCACTTAACCACCTACCCTGGGGATCAAGAATTTTACAATATTGGCTAAAGGTCACCTGCTCCATTTAAATATCCAGTTTCAATTTTGTATCACTATTCAATACTATTAAAGAAGATGTTATTTAAATGCTTTGCACAAACACTACAGATGCCAACTGGGTTCCATCTTTTGGAGGGGGAGACTGCTTTTAGAGAACAAATGGTTTTAAATGTGAACAGAACACTTTGGTATGGGTTGGAATGCTTAGGACTGGAAACAGTAAGCTTTATGGTTTGAATGCTTTGATGTGGGAAAGGAGTGGTTTTTGTCAGGTACAGTAATGGAATGGTTCGAATGGTGTAGTAGTATGCTTCAGGGTCTATACAATGTTTAAGTTTGCGGTAATGTGGGGGGATGAACAATGTTCGAGTCTGAGTCAATGTGGAGTGGTGTACAATGTATTTTTACTGTTGGTCAAAAACACTGCACACTGTACACACATATCTATAATCCCAAATTACATTTTCAAAATGTCAAAACATGACTGTCATAATGAGTGAAGACAGCACTGTTTGAAATTTTCTAAATCCAAGGGACATGACTCTGCCAAAATACTTTTACTTTACCCAAATACAACTTGACCTGTGTTTTTCGGTGACACATCTATATCTTGAATACTAATTCAGAATGTCCATGTATGACTAAAGTAACCAAAGTAACAACATAGGTCGTGAATTTTTTTCCCACCAAACACTAACAATGACATGTGAAAATCAAATGCTTTTGGATGTGACCATAAAACTGAGGTTGTAGGTCACAGAAGGAGGTAGCATGATAAAATCCCTCACTACCACGACCTTCAGTGTCTTATGTAGATCAAATTTATGTGGCACTTAACCTAAAGTTCCTTAAATGTACTATCTATGTCCCCCTTGTCCCAAATATGCTATATGTTACTTTCCTGTAATTAGCCAACCCACATTACTTTTGGGTTATAATGGACTTCCATATATATGCTTTTTCTACCTTCGCGACGGAAGAGCTATCTTGTGTGATTCAATGGCGGGAAGCCTGTGTTTATGTGTGTGACTGGGTGACAATTGAGGTAATTGTGCATACTTTTCATGGTAGCAGAGCGCAGAAATAGAAGGAAAACATAGCCAGTAACTTCAAGAACCCCCCAGTCTTTGATCAAAAGTTGGAAAAATGAAATAGCGGTATGGCAACTTGTAACAGAACTGAAAAAGGAAAAACAAGCATTGGCTGTTTCTTTGTCATTGTCTGGAAATACAAGAGAAACTGCAATGGAAGTTCCAGCGGAGGATTTAGGAAAAGACGGTATGAAAAAATTGATAACGCAATTGGACAAAGTTTTTCTCAGAGATGATAAAGATAAGGCATACGAGGCCTATAAGAACTTTGATATATTTAGGAAAACAGAGAATATGGCAATGTCTGAATACATTTTAGAGTTTGACAAACGATACAATAAAGCAAAAAAGTATGATATGGCTGTACTTGCGTTCAAAATATTAGACAATGCAGGACTTTCGGTACAAGAAAAACAATTAGCTTTGACCGCATGCAGTAACCTTCAATACAAAGCTATGAAGTCGGCACTTCAGAGGATATTCGGCGAAGGCAGTAGCTGTAGCTCAGGTGTGAAAACTGAACCCCAAACAATTACTGTTAAGCAGGAGCCTGTTTTCTTCACACAAAACAAGAAAATGAAAAGTAACCAAAGAGGTACAAATCCACTGAACAGGTTTGGAAAAAGAACTAAATGTGCTATTTGTCAAAGTGTTTTTCATTGGGCAAAAGACTGTCCGGAGAAAAGAAACGCAGTTCAAATGACCGAATGTGAGAATAGCGAAGTAGAGGATTGTAATGTAACTCTTCTCACCAAAGAACAACCATCAACAAATGAGATTTTTGTTTTGGAGTCCTTAAGATCTGCAGTAATTGACACCGCCTGTACTCGTACTGTTTGTGGGGAGAAATGGTTCAACTTGTTTTGTAAGGATTTGAATGAAAAAGTACCAACTTATGATAGTCATCGAGCTTTCAAGTTTGGAGATGGCAACCTAGTGTACTCTTTCAAGCGTGCGACCATTCCAGCCATTATTGGAAAGAAAAAGTGTAACATTGAAACAGAAATTGTGAAATCGGCCATTCCACTACTTCTGAGTAAGTCCTCTTTGAAAAAAGCAGAAACAGTTCTTGACTTGAAAAATGATAGAGCTACAATGTTTAATCAGCCCATCAATCTGGAATTTACTTCAAGTGGACATTATTGTGTGAACATCATGAATGATCAACCTTCAAGTGATGAAATATCTGAGGAAGAAATTCTTGAAGTCAAAGAGAATATGAGTAAAGAGGAAAAGAAGAAGATTGCAATTAAACTTCACAAACAGTTTGGGCATGCAACGTATGATAGACTTGCTCAGTTGTTGAGAAGTGCAGGAACAGCCGATGAGGAAACTCTGGATATACTTCGAATGGTCTGTGCAAGTTGTGAAACATGTATTCAGTACAAGAGGCCAGTGCCTAAGCCTATTGTTGGATTACCGTTAGCGACAGACTTCAATCAAACTGTAGCCGTAGACTTGCACGAATTAGAACCAGGTTTATGGTACCTACATATTATTGATGAATTTACACGTTTCAGTGCTGGGAGCATCATGAGATCAAAGAAGACATCTGAATTTGTGAGGAAGTTTTTGGAGTGTTGAATCTCAAAGTATGGATCACCTAAATGCTTGTACAGTGATAATGGTGGCGAGTTCAACAATGAAGAAGTTCATGATATGGCTGAAAACTTCAATATTGAAGTGAAAACAACAGCTGCATACAGCCCTTGGAGTAATGGCTTACTCGAATGGCATAATAGAACACTTACAGAAATTCTTCTCAAAATTAGAGCAGAAAATGACTGTGATTGGGAAACCGCACTAAATTGGGGACTGATGGCCAAAAATGCTTTGCACAGTGTTCATGGATTTAGCCCATACCAGCTGGTATATGGACGTAACCCCAATCTTCCAAATGTTATGACCAACAGACCTCCAGCTTTGGAGGGAACTACAATGAGTGCTTTGGTAGGGAAACATATTGAAGCACTTCACTCTTCCAGAATTGCTTTCACGAAAGCGGAGTGCTCTGAAAGAATAAGAGCAGCTTTAAGTAAACAGATACGTCAAAGCGGCATTCAGTACAGCAATGGTGATCATGTTTACTACAAGCGTCCAGATAGTGAAAAGTGGAAAGGACCTGGTGTGGTGATAGGACAGGATGGTCCAGTGATATTTGTTAGACATGGAGGACTATGTGTCAGAGTACATCAGTGTCGAATAACAAGAACAAATCCCACGGAGGAAAATACGCCACCTCAAGAAAAGAAAACAATCAAGAATGAAGAAATGATTAAGAATGAGAAAGTGAGAGAACTTCAAGTGGCAAATGATGATGAAGAGGAAAACAATGATAAGTCTGATGGTGAAGTTGAAAACCCTGAGCATCAAATCGATGAACCAGTAGTTGTTATCAGAACCAGCGGAGGTGTAAGTCTGAAGAAAGGACAAGTTGTCAAGTATAAAGATATACAGAGTGGAGAGAATTGCACTGCAAAAGTAATCGGACGAGCTGGGAAGGCAACAGGAAACAATCGAGACTGGTACAACTTGAGTTATTTGGAGCCAGAATCTCTAAAGGGGGCAGAAATCTCGGTGGATATGAGTCAAGTTCAAGATCTGGAGAGCAACGATGTTATGGTTTTAACGGATGTGTCATTTGAACAAGCCAAGCAGAAAGAACTTCTATCATGGAAAATCAACAAAGTTTATGAAGAAAAACCTGATGTTGGCCAAAAGTGCATATCAACAAGATGGATATGTAGCTTTAAAGATACACCAGAAGGAACCATACACAAAGCAAGACTTGTGGCTAGGGGATTCGAAGAGATCGACAAAGAAGAAATTCCAAAGGACTCTCCAACCTGTGGATCAGATTCCCTCAGACTGGTCCTAACCGTGATAGCACAGCGGAATTGGAATCTACATACCATGGACATCAAAACAGCATTCCTCCAAGGATCAGAAATTGATCGGGAGATATATGTGAAACCTCCACCTGAAGCTGGTTGCAGAGGAGTTATTTGGCAGCTGCGAAAGTGTGTATATGGACTCTCTGACGCTTCACTTAGCTGGTACAACAGAGTCAAAGAATGGCCTACATTTCTGAAGTTGCTGCCCTTACACCGGAAGTAGGGGGCGTGCTTACCGATGGGGTCCTGAGCTTCAGATAAAATAGTACTACATACAGGGTATAGTAAAACTCGCGGTAACAAAATCTTTATTATGGTGAGTTTTAACAGGTTGTATCATATCTCTAATGATAACAAGGTTTAGTTTCTTAGATTTTATGGAGAACACATTTTAGATTGTACATTTCCTCAAATTTACGTGATGGGGAAAGAGGGGGAGGGGGGTAATGTTTAATTTTGTCTAAGTTATAATATCAAGAATTTAACGAGTTATCTGTAAAAAATGTTAATGGAAATAAAAGTACGAAAAAGCACTGTCACCATAAATAAAATCAGATATGTAACATTTAAGGAGAAGGGGGGGGGGGGAGTGATCCTTCAATTCAATTCATCGGTTCCTTAAATTTTATAATTCAAAGGGGAGCGGGGACCTATAGATAACACTTACTCTTTAAAACAATTAATCAACTTTGCATGTAACGATAACAGAAAAGTACATTGTTGGAGAAAAGGGGCAAGCCTGCCTCTCTCTCTCTCATGCTTCGTGCTTGATAATTACTTTTGTGTACGTTTGAGTAAGTTGATTTACACAAATATTAATTTCCAAAAGATTGAATCACACGCGAGTGAGTAAACAGATTTCGACAGATAAGAGATACGGATTCGATATAATGTTCCGTTCATTGGTACTTGATGTGCATATTTTTGCCTACAGTGAGGATTACTTGCGTTGGTTACACATGTAATTTCTGGCATATTAATTGTGTTTTGGTAGTAGAAAATATTGATAAAGTAATAATGAAGAATTGTTGATATGCTAAAGGCATATTTATTCTGATCTAAAGATGACAAGGTCTTTGAAAAATCACACAAGGGGCGCACAAATATAATCACTTACTAAAATTACCGTGCAGTCATTTAATATGTCAGTAATTACACTTAATTTTAGAAATTTCCTAAACTGACATTTAAATACAATCAGAAATAGCAAATTTTCTAGTGGTTGGAGCATCGCGCTCAAAATCACAAGGCCTCTCACAGTATGCTAAAGACATACTCAATCTGATCTAAAGATGCCAGAGACTGCAAAAAATCACAAAAACGACACATAAATCGAATCAATGACTTAGTTATTAAGTTATTAAGTTGCATCATTAATTCTTAACTGGCACTTAAGTAACAATCAGGAATAGTAAATTCTCTATCTATTCAATATTTTGACACCATTACTTGAGGACCGCAACGTGTTGTGCGCCACCTGTATTAAGGGGGAAATAACTCGCGCTACACTGTGAAAAATGTATCCCATTACTTTTAGGCTGTGGGGCCGAGGTTTCAAAAGCTGATCCAGCAATATTTCTCTGGAAGAATGATGACAGAAATGTTGATGGAATACTAGCTTGTCATGCAGATGACTTTTTATGGGGAGGATCTGCTGAATTTGAAAACCGAGTGATCAATGAAATAAGGAAAACCTTTCGTGTTGGAAAAGAAGATGTAGGAATAGAGCTATCAAAGCAGGGACAAGACATTAAACTAAACCAATATAGCTACAAGAAGAATATTGAATTTATTCCAATTGATAAGAGTCGATTGACAGAAAAAGACGCTGTACCAACGTCAGTGGAAAAAGAAAGTCTCCAATCTAAAATAGGACAGATACTTTGGGTAGCCCGACAAAGTCGACCAGATATTATTTTTGATGCCTCCAATCTTGCTTCAAACTTGAAAAAGGCCAGTGTCCAGACACTTATTGATGCAAACAAGATCATAAAGAATATCTTATGTGAAACGGTAACTCTAAAATTTCAGAATCTGGGCCACAAAGACAACTTGAAGCTTGTGATTTTCTGTGATTCGTCTCTAGGCAACTTACCTGATGGAGGAACACAAGGAGGACATTTCATTGCTCTGTTTGGATCTGATGGACGTTTTTCACCTTTGACCTGGCAGTCAAAAAGAATCAGAAGAGTCGCAAGAAGCACACTAGCTGCTGAGACACTAGCAATGACAGATGCTCTTGACAATGGACTATACTTGGCATCACTTTACTTTGAATTGATGTTGGAAGGAGGAAATGACTCAAAATTACCAATTATATGCCTTACGGACTGTCATTCACTAAAGGATGCTATTTTGTCAACAAAACAGGTGTCAGAAAAGAGACTGCGAATGGAAATCAGCAGTATTCGAGAGATGATTCAACAGAAAAAGATCACTGAAGTAAAATGGATTGAAAGTGAAAATCAACTTCCGGACTGTTTGACTAAGAAGGGAGCTTCTTGCCTGAATTTGCTCAAAGCGCTGCAAAACGGTGCATGGGCAAACGGATGTTTGGAACTGTAGACAATTTCTGCAGGATTGTGTAAATAGTGTAAAAATGTTAAATTTAAAAAACTGTTCTTCAAAGTTTAACGCCTCCAGATGGATGCAGATTTTTTATCTAAAAAAGAAGGGGAGTTTGTTACCTTCCTGTAATTAGCCAACCCACATTACTTTTGGGTTATTATGGACTTCCATATATATGCTTTTTCTACCTTCGCGACGGAAGAGCTATCTTGTGATTCAATGGCGGGAAGCCTGTGTTTATGTGTGTGACTGGGTGACAATGGAGGTAATTGTGCATACTTTTCACTATATACCTTATTTGAGAAGAATTGAAATAGCAGTTATCAAGTAGAAGATAAAAATGTTCAATTGTTATCGAATAATGCACAACGGATGACAACGGATGCAGACCAATTGCAGCAGGTCACCTGAGTTTACTCAGCTGTATGCTTTACATTTGTGATCATAAAAACTCAACTTAAGTTTAAACATATAAAACCTTTTCTGATATCATAATAACTTTATATCAATGTTACAACTGTTACCACTGTCTGTATTCCGTTCTTCTGTCTTTGTGATGCTGATATAACTAGCTGTTATTACCTGTGGAAAAAAATAATAATAGAGTTCATCATGTCCTTGTATGCAGTATTCTTACTGCATAGAAACATATTCATCAGAGAGAGCTTATGCAAGAGCAGTCTTTAAAAAGTCCAAAGAGTCTGATGCCCAGGGCCTGGTCAAGGTCGATTGACTGTGTATTGTGCAACATCCCTCTCATATGGAGACGTCACCACTGTCGATGAAGGGCTGCAAAATTAATCCTACACTCGGCGCTTGTGGCTTTTGAGCAGGTAGGGAAATTAATAGTGCCACACCTGCTGTACACAGGGCCTTGCTTTTGCAGTCTCATCTTGAGGACCACCCCATTAGCGGTAGGAACAGAGATGCGAAACTTGCATATATCACAAATTTTAGTATGAAATTGCTTTCAATATTTGTTAGCAATATGACCAATCATGGCTCTACTGTTAAATAGAAGAAAATCTTTCTGATATATTCCCATACAAAACTTTGTATTATTATATTTTTAGCGGAGTAATTCTCAAGATTTAAGTTAAGAATTTTTTTTTGGAGAATTCCCAAAGTTTGATGATGATGGCAGCCGGAAACCAAACTACACCCACTCTTCAGATTTAAGTGACTTGAGATGACCTACGGGCACTAGTTGGTCATCATGCTCCTCCATCTTGCACCTAAGTGTTGATTGGAAGCTTTCTAGCCAATGAGAAGTGTTGTTGAAAATTCAGAATATATAACTTGTACACATTTTATACTTTTATGTTGAACCAAACTGAATTTGCTCAGTTGTGAAACGAGAATCAATTTGGCTGACAGAATCGTGGATTTCTATGCATCTCAGTGAATCGTTCCACCACCATAAACGACCCCATCCTATCTTTTTAATTTTATTCTCATTATCTCCACTTTGACAGAAGCATGACTTTTTTATTTCAACAAAATCGAATCTCTTCACTCATAGATGATTTGTGCGAAGTTTGATTGCAATTCAACAAGTGGTTCTGGAGAGGAAGTTGAAAATGTTAAAAGTTTCAGGACAGACGGACACCGGACAAAAAGCCCACTCAAGTTTTCAGCTCAGATGAATTAAAAAATATGAAAAATTTACAGATACACAGTTGTCTGATGACAAATCATGAAAACTCACTAAATATTGTCAATTGTGGTTAGTTGAATATTATAAATTCATGATATCTTAATAATTAATGATACAGCTGTTTATACTACCACACGTTTTCCTTTCTTCACCCTTTATGATACCACATCCAAGTATTTTCATCTGTATAAAAAAAAAGAAGAAAGAAATGATCTAGAGAATTCATCTTAAGTACTTCTACTTTGAATTGACACTGTTCTTCTTCTAATATAACAATATAGAGACTTCATCTATCTACTGTTAATTTACACTGCGAAAATTCCTAGTCCGATATATGTATATACACACACACAGCGCTCCAAGTCACATTTACTATCAGGTTGCTAAATGGCAACCTTAAAATATTTCTGGTCGCCATTTCAAAAATTCTAGTCGCCATTTACAAAAGTTCTACTCGCCTTGGTAAAAGCTTTTGTAAATAAGACTTACAAATGTCTAATTCAAATACCTTTCAATAAAAAAGCAATACAACATTTTGTTTGTTTTATTATTTAACTGAGTATAAATGTGCTGGATGCCAGCAAGTCAAGTATTTACTCTGGCAAAAGTTGTATTGCATTGGACCATCCTGCATATTTTACAGTACACCCAGCAACTTGGTTTCCACATTTCCACCAGAGACATATGAATATTGATGGCTTTATTTTCTTTTGCTGAACAATCAGTACCAACATCATTAAGAATGCTAAAATACATACTTTCTCTTAACTGGGATTCTATTTCCCTTCTTAATTCATCGTTAATACATGCTATCATTTCAGCACATTTCATGTCATTAGCATAGTTTTTATTAATTTTTATTCCATTTAATTTCTGAAGTTCAAGAAGTGTTTTAAATTTAGTAAATGGTAATTCTTCTTTACCAATGAAATATGCAGTTCTGAATTTCACTGCCATGTCTTTCATGACTCTGTCATCCCGAACTTGTTACTGTCTTTGAAAATTATCAGCAACAGTTGCCCCATTCGTTCTCATGGATAGTCACACTTTCGCGTTTGAAAGATGTATACCCTATAGTGAAAAAATCAGATAATGGGTGTCCAGAATTTGAGGACGTCGTCGGCTGATTGGCCTTACAAATTCTGCAAAACATTTTGCCATCTCTGTAGATCAACCACGAAAACTCCTTCAGCCATTTCAGTACTGGTGTTCTCTCTTTATTCTTGTTTGTAGATGTCGTCACGTCATGTTTAGATCCTGAACTTTCCAGTTGTGAATACGATTCTTCGTTACCTGGCTTCAACTTTTAACTGGTAGTGGTAAATCCGGAACTCTCTAGACGTTTTCCCGCCATTTTGCACTGCTTTAAAAAAATATTTATTTCGATCTCCGATCCCAAAAATTTATTGGATTCCCGAATTTTCTCCAGTCGCAAAAATGCGACTTACTTATAACTTCTAGTCGCAAAATCGATTTTCTGGTCGCAAATGCGACCGTTTCACTCGCAACTTGGAGTGCTGATATATGTAATTCAGTTAATAATTATCTTTATATTCCTCGTTGTCCTTTTACAGTTTGATATTAAATACATCATTTTATGATGATATAAAGCACTGGTTAGATCTAGACAGTATTCATGAAAGTGAAACTCTATACACTCATAAGGATATACCAAATCAATGTTTTATATCACAAAACTAATTATTTAGATTTACCCTACCAAAAATGAAATAGAGAGGGTAAATCTGGAGAGTGCGATTATTGTACTACATGATTTTGCTTTCATTTGCATGTAAAATTATAGGTTTGTTTGTTGTATTTCGCCACATTCAACAATTTTTCAGTTATCTGGTGGCGTCCAGTTTTTATTGGTGGAGGAGAGAACCCAGATACAATGTAACAAGGAAAAGACTACTGACCTTCTGAAAGTATACTGACAAACATTCTCATATATTGGCGCAAGCGAGAATCGAACCTGCACTGACTTGAGGTGAGAGGCCTTGTGATTTTGAGTGCGATGCTCAAACCACTTGGCTATGGAGATCCTCTGTAAAATTATAAACAAATAGCCTAAAGCCTTCAACATAAATCAAGCTTTATTCAAATAATGTTTAAATAAAGACATGTATATCAAAAAGAAACTTGTAGTATGCTGACACGCTCATCAACTTAGTATGCAAAAAGCTAAAAGGGCAGGGTGGGTGTGTAAATTTCAATACATATATTTTTAATCATTTCCTTAATATTCATAATATGATTGTACATCTTCCCTCACCGTCATTTTCTCTCCTAAAAATAAAATATGGAGATCAAGCTACTGGACAACTACTTTCTGACACTATTACACACATTTTACACTTCCACAGAAACTTTGTGTGTCGTATGAAGTCAATTTTGGAGACATATCAAAGTGCAAAATAATTCCAATTTTTCACTTTATTGGTACATACATGTAGTTAAACAAGTAATTAAATGAAAATTAATATTGGAAACAGAGAGAGAAAAAAATTACAAACATCCAAAACCTTCATCCTAAAGCTGTTAAAGCAATATAAGCTGCCAAAATTGCAATTTTTTATAGTGGCATTAAAAGAGGTTAAATGAACGTTGATATGATTGAAAAAAAAGAACTGCATCGAATTTCCTCTCTTATGCATCGTTTACACACCTTTACGTGATGAAAAATATATTCCTCGACATTCCGCTTGAACCTAACAATGGCAGCTGATTAATCGTCGGCGACAATCCCGAAGATAACCGATGTTGACACGAATGATTCTGATGCTGATCTGGGTGGATCGGGTTGTATCTTGGTCATTAAAATATGGACGGCGAGGTGAGATAAAATTCTAGTTACCATCATTATTTTGGCACTGTTAACGATGTTATATGTTTTTAAGTTATGATAGTATGTTTTTTAGTTATGATAGTTTTAAGGGATCGCTCGAAACATTACGCAAAAGTTCAAAGCCGGCTTTCTCCCTCGCTTCGAACCTTTCGTGTCAGACATCTTTTGTGCTTACTGGAAATACTGCGCTTGCGCATTTGATTTTGCCGAATGAGTTCAACTTTAGGTCATTGCATACGGAAATAATGTCCGGAAAATTAAGGTACGGGAAGACTTCATTTCAACTGTCAAACATTTTTGCATTTAATGCAAAAAATACAACATGTCAAAAGTTTAATCGATAAAATCAGGTATTAGAAGGTAGATGTTTACAAAATTTTCGATTAAATTTTAGGACCCCAAAATAACAATTTTGACAGCTTATATTGCTTTAAAAGAATGATTTTTTATTTTTTTTTTTACATGTTATGTACAAAAGGTGTTCAGATTTACCCAGTGCTTTATGGAATTCCCTGACTTTCACTTTCCGCTTTCCTATCATATCGCAGAGGATGGTGAATTTGAATATTATCAAATTTGAATATATATATATATATATATATATATATATATATATATATATATATATACATAACAATTTCATTCCGCTTGAAATGACGAGCTTTTAATAAATCTTAACTATATAAATCTATTAACAATAATCATCATACGGGACAGGGCCCAGCGATCCATAAAACACAAATATCTTGTAACTACTCTCTTTACTGACCAAATAAACAAAACAAAATAAATTTTTGACTGCTCCTTCCTGGTTCCGAGCCGCCGTAAAATGGCTGAAATATTGTCAACTTGGCGTAAAACCCCAATCAATCTTGGTTCCGAGGAAATTCTGGAGAACAATACTTATTACTTTAGAGAAGACGGTGAAATCATTCATATTTTAAAGCTTACTTGTCAACAGTTCCTTCTTTTTCTTTCTTGTGGTGTACCCAGTATAAAAAAACCTGTCTTGAACGAACTTCTTTAAATCTATTTTTTATTTCTAGCTTCTTCCACGTTCCTCTCGCTCTTTCGCGCTCTGCTGCTTGCCGGGTGAAACTAGTCCTTTACAAGAACAAATTGTTCAACATATTCTTGCGCGATCAGTTGCGCAAGCGTTTTAATTTTTAAATGCATCTCTCTGAATTTCATTTTAAAATCTTATGTGAATTCTATACGCCCGCATATATAATATCAAATAATATGTAAAAATGTATCAGTATAATAAGTTTTCAAGGAGACTATTTTTAGCGGCGGATTTTTTAAGAGGTGTTATCGAATCAAAGTACTGAAAGTACTTATGGGAGTTGGTTATGTTTGTATATTGTTTATAGGGAAAAGAGTACCAATTATTTTCCCATAGAACTCTATACAAACCCAAGCGCGAATCTAGAGGGGGGGGGGGGGTCGGGGGGGGGGGGTCCGGACCCCCCCTGGAATTTGCAAAGATTTTACATTTTATCGTAAGTATTAGCCACATAATATGTAAAGAATGAACGTAAAACAATAGTCAATCATTCATTCAATTAATGTCTTTCAAATGCGAGACCATATAAAACGAGGTCCCGTATCGCAGTAGGCGTGACACGAAAAAGAACTGTCAGTGCTAAAAGCCTTGAGTGCTAAGTATAGATCTAAATGCAGTCCCGTCACTGGTAATGGTGACATCCGCCGCAGAGCTGAAAAATTGCTCAGGCGGCTATAAACAAACAGCAAAGCAAATGCGCTTTAAATCTACACACAGAAATCTTTTCGGAATAAGCCCGTCGGATGGGACGTTAAAGGGTGTCCCGTGTCAAGGATCACAACCCCATGACGCGAAGAAGATCGTTTCCCTGATCTTCGAAAAAGAGTAGGCTCACTCGGGCCGTCAGGGAAACAAAACCAACATTACAGTTAGTAAAAATTAACTTTAGCTCTGTTATAATTGATTGACTGATTATTTACGGTTTTACGTCCCGCTCAAGAATTTTTCACTTATATGGAGACGTCGCCATTGCCGGTGAAGGGTTGCAAAATTTAGGCCTATGCTCGGCGCTCAGGGCCATTGAGCAGGGAGGGATCTTTATCGTGCCACACCTGCTGTGACACGGAGCCTCGGTCTCATTCGAAGGACCGCCCCATTTAGTCGCCTCTTACGAACACAAGGGGGTGTGGAGAATCTATTCTGACCAAAATTAAATAGAATCTATACATATCATTATTTTCTTAGGCTGGCTGGAAAATTGCTCCAGCGGCTCTAAGCAACAAAATAAAAAATCTTTTCGGAATTTCACGAGCTCCCTCAAAGCATTTAGGATTTTATATTACATGCTCGCCGCATATTTCGTGACGTAGATCTGGGGAATCGGAAAAAGGCGTGCATGTAATTGTAGTGATGTCGCTCCGTGTTGGTTTGGGGGTTAATTTGTAATACTTTATACTTTTCCAGCTGTTAAAACAGTCATTGTTTGAGATAATCATTTGACCATAGAAATTATTACTGATAATTTGGTGATGATGGGGGACAGAGATTTTAGTCTCTTGCATGCATCTCTGTTGAAATCAGCAAGTAAGGGGTGGCAAGCTTTATTTTTTGACATGTCCTTAAGATCTTTACAATTCAAAACAGATTACACACATTGCAACGCAGAGAGAGCTAAAATATCGAATCAAAATGTTCTGCGTGACACAATTGCCGAGAAGCTCTACCCAAATGACGGTCCAGCAGGTATATCCCCTGTCCGGGTCTATGGGGATGGGAACTGCCTCTACAGAGCGCTCTCGAAAGCCCTATTTGGTCACGAAGATAGGCACATTGAGCTCCGTGTCATGATAGTCTTTGAGATTGTCAAAAATTCGAAAAAGTATTTGTCACAGGCAACGTATGATGGCATGTGCTCCCATCCCCCCAGCGTACAGTACGTATTAGAGTCCTCAATCTCTGACGATGCTTTAGTACCGCAGAATTATTTGAAATCGATTCAGAATGAGACACTCAAATCGATCAAGAGTGGGAATTATAGTTCTCTCATTCATATATTTGCCGCTGCGAATGCTTCAAATCACCCAATTTACAGTATTTACCCATCATTCCAAAACGCCGGCATGGACAGAAATGTGCTCCACCAAGAAATAAGGCCACTTTCTACTACGTTAGATGACAAAATTACAGGATCAGCTATATATCTCATGTGGTCACACACTGAAAACTGCAACAAAGACAATTGGGCACCCAATCACTTTGTTGTATGTTTCCCAATTTTATCCACAAAATGTGATGATACAAACGAACCCCCCAAGAAAAAAGCAAGAGAGAGTAAGAAGACGTCTATGGACTGTCACTCCCACTCTGAAAATATGGAGGCAAATGTTCATTCTGATGAAAAGACCTTTAAAGAGACAGATGCGCAGAAAGAGGAGGAAAACGTAAAGGGCGAATATATAGAAGATCCAACTGATACGTTTGATCTTGGGAAAATAGTAAATGGTATTGTCAAACTCAGCTTGATGTCATCAGCTGAAAAAATCAACTACACCAAGAATCAACCCTTGTCGGATGCCATTGGCAAATTACAAACTGGTCGCACAATGACAAAGAGTAATTCAGAAAAAATGAAAAATCTTTCATTTCAGCCTTCATGGATGAGACAGTTTCCGTGGCTAAGTTTCAGCAAACTTCTGAATGGTGGTCTCTGCAAGTTTTGTGTCATGTTTCCTCAGCTGAGTATTCAACATCAACATACGTTCGTGACACAACCTTTTACCGCTTACAAGAAGGCCCTTGGAAAGAAGTCTTCCCTTTTGAAGCACCATAATTCAGAGCATCACAAGAATGCCAAAGTTGAGTATCAAACAACATTGACATCATTGGAAATACCATCATCGTCCCTTCCATACAGGCTAACTAAGCAAAATCAGGAAATTTACGACCACAACATCCAGATCCTTGAATCAATTGTGGATGCAGTCATTTTCTGTGGGAAACAGAACATTCCCCTTAGAGGGCACAGAGATGACGCACGAATGACTCCTCGAATAAAGGCAATTTTCTTGCGATACTAAACCTCCTAGCAAAGCACAACGAACTTCTCTCCTCTCATTTACTGTCAATGAAAAAGAATGCCTCATACACAAGCAAAACAATTCAGAACGAGATCATACAAATAGTACGAGATCACATCATCAGAAAAATTTTGGAAGGTTTACATGGGAATGGGTTTTATTCCATCATAGCAGATGAGGTGACCGACAAATTTACAAACAAAGAAGTGCTTGTTTTGTGTCTTAGGTTTCTGGATACCAGAGATAGCCCAGCCGTTGTCAAGGGGGAATTCATTGACTTTGCAAATATAGAAAGGACCACTGGTAAAGCCATTGCAAACAAGCTGTTAGAGATCCTCCAAAGAATTGGGGTTCCGATCGAGAACATCCGCGGACAAGCCTACGACGGTGCTTCAGCAATGGCTTCAGAGAAACTAGGTTGTCAGGGACGGATAAAGTCTGTTAACAAATTGGCTGTCTACACACACTGCCGGAGCCACGTGTTAAATCTAAGCATTGCGTCTGCATGCCAATTACCAGCCGTAAGAAATATGATAGATATTCTCAATTCAGTGTTCATATTCTTTGATGTGTCTCCTAAAAGACAGGGCTTTCTTGAAAGCGTACTAGAGAGTGAAGGTTCGGAGTCTTCCCGAAAAAAACTTGTTGGGCTTTGCAAGACCAGGTGGGTAGAGCGCCATGTTTGCTTTGATGTATTCTACAATCTATACACATACATAGTTAAGTGTCTTCAGTATATACTTAACCCAAGCCTTAACGAGAAGAGCGATGAAGACTGGTCTTGGGACAGACAAACTAAGGTGACAGCACAGGGGTTGCTTACATCAATGATTGCATTTTCCACTTTGGTCACCTTTGTGTTTGCCAGATATGTCCTCGATACTATCAAACCACTTACCGTGAAACTTCAGAAAAGGGACAACGACGTTTGCACTGCAAACAAATTAATTACTGAACATGTGGAAAGAGTGAAGGAAATTCGCGAAGAGATTGATGCCGAATTTGAAACTTGTTTTGAGGATGCAAAGAGAATTGCAGGGGAATTAGATATTACTGTGATGGTTCCAAGGACTTGCAACAAGCAACAACACAGAGCAAACATACCTAGAGACAACCCAAAGGAATATTATAAGTTAGCCGTGGCCATTCCATTTCTAGATAATTTTCTCCAGGAACTGGACTCTAGATTTCCAAAACAAGACCAAGTGGCATATTCGGTATGCTCTTTGTTGCCTGAAAATATTACCTGTCTTTCTGACGATGGGTTGTCTAGACTGGCTTCAGAGCTACAGTTTTGGGAAGATGATTTGCCTTGTCCCTCTGTAGGGGAACTGGAGAAGGAGTTGACGGATTGGAAACGGCACTGTGGAAAACTTAGCAGGGAGACCTCCGACAATCTCTGCAATTTGCAGAGTCTCTTCAATTTTATTGATGAAGATGTATTCCCAAGTGTGAAGACGTTGCTTCACATTGGATGTGTATTGCCAATAACAACGTGTGAAGCAGAGAGATCATTCTCTGGGCTTCGGCGGATAAAAAGCTATATGCGTAGCACAATGCACGAGGAGAGGCTAACCGGGCTCGCACTGATGCACTTGCATCACTCTTTGGAAATCAACCCAAAGGAAATAGTACAAACGTTTATAAGGCAAGGAAACCGAAGACTGTTCATGTCCAATCTCTTCAGTTAAGTTTGTTTTATACACTATCATGGACGAAAGATGGCCATACTATGGCCATCTTTCGTCCATTATTGAATTCTACATATTGTGGATTACAGGCCACTTGACTTCCGTCACTTGAGAAGTGTTTGAACTAATTGTTTGTTATTATATACTTGATTCTGTCTATTTTGTGATGAAGCATATCATCATGCGTCTTGATTTTAATGGGGAAAAGTATTCCCCACCCCCGAATTGAACCCCCAAAAGTGAAAAAATAAAATAAAAACAAAATAATGACAAAGATAAGATTAAAAAAATTTAAAAAGGTTCTGTAATGTGGAGGCCTCCTCGTGGCTAGAACTGGTAACGTTTTGTTTTTTTTTAATAAACGGCAAACATCCACTACGTATTTATTCATTTTTATAAATGCCAACATATTCTTATATTTCAATTTTGGGTATAAATTTCGCATAGTCTACTATCTGTGAAAATGTGAGAATCCCGGAGTCTCCTGGGGCTTCGCCAGACTTTCAGTCTTTTGGACCCCCCCTGGTAAAAAAAGCTGGATCCGCGCCTGCAAACCTATGGCCCTCTCGCTATTTTACTATAGTGATTTCAAAGAAATACTTTGCCTCATATGAAAGTTCATTCCAAGCACTGATTAAAATTATCTAGATGGTCTCATGTTAATTCCTGGTGAGTTACTTATCACAGGGGATCTCAATTTCCATCTAGATGATCCTAATGACAAAGATGCTAAAACATTTACAGAAATATTAAAGGGGCATGGATTGACGCAGCATATTTCCGATGCAACACATCTTCATGGCCATACATTAGATGTGTTAATAATCAGGGATGATTGTCGAACATTTCATGGAACGCCGTTCGTGGTTGATCCTGGTATATGTGACAACAATGGCAACATAAGTGGGGACCACCTTGCAATTCATGTTTCACTGCGCCTTATCAGACCTCCTAGAGAGAGGAAAACGGTAACTTTTCGGAGAATTGGTGACATCGACATTGTCAGTTTCAGAAATGATTTGGATTTTTCAAATATAACGTATGAAGAAACATCTGTTGAGAAACTTGTGGTGAATTATAATGCGATCTTGCAAACCACCATCGATCTGCATGCCCCTCAGAAATCAAAGGAGATCGTTTTACGACCAAATACTCCTTGGTTTACCGATGACTTACATTCCGCAATTTTTCTTTAAGGGGGGGGGGGGGGGGGTAAGGGTTAGACCTAATTGCCTAAAACATAAGACCTGTTATATAAATCACCGTAATTATAGCTACTAAAGGCATGCTCACGTTGGGAATGCTGTCGGTAGACTTAAAATAAACACTTCAAATTGAAATATAAACGCCATGTAATAATTGTTCGGATTGATAATTATTTTTCTGCCAACATTTAGTTACATTTAGTTACGTATTCCGGAACGCGAGATTTTCTAAAGTGTGCACACGTTGCGTTTCCGTTTCCATGAAAACAACGCAGCGAACGCTTGTATTTACATCTTGAAAACGATCTGATATCGTCAGAGGAAGATGTCTTTGATATCCTATTGCTGGATACATTTGATGATGACACAAGCGACCCTTCATTCAGCATAAATGACATGTAAGTTGATGTTCTGTAGACACATATAGACCGACTAGAAAAAAAAAAAAAGAACCCGAAATTTGTCATGTGAAAAATTTACGATTTGATGCCATAATTTTTCTTTCATGAAAGAAAATATCTATAACTTATGATATCTAAACCAATTAGTCTCTATACCACCTAATTGTTTATCATGAGCTGAACATATCAATATTTATAATCTGTCCTGGCCCGGCATTCATGGTCGGTGGTGTGGAAGCCATATTCTAAGATTTAAAAGACACACACATGCACAGATTGTTAGGGAAACGCATATTATTAAGGTCTTCCGTTTCCAACGGAAGTTCTTATTGTTATTCTTGGGGCTTTTTTGTTTTTTTCTTCAATTATTTTTTTTTTCATACAAATTTTGTGCACGCGATTTCTCGGAGATGCGTCGACTGATTTTCGTCAACTTTTCGGGGGATGATAGATATTTACTTGAATTCAGTATGTATTTTTTTTTTTTATGTTGAATACATCAATCATTACGCAAGATATTGACGTTTTTCCGAGTTTTAGAGGGTCAGATTGTCCCTGGGTGTTCTCGGAAACTATTCACGGTATCAAGTTGAAATTTTTAGCGATTGTGGAGTTTGTAGATGTGCCGAATCTGGTTCATTTTGTTAAACACGTTAGAGCTCGGAAGGACTCGAAAAAACGTCACGATTTTTACGTGCAATTTTGCACACCTTTTCGTCAATATCTTCTTAACCAAAAATAATTTGAAATGAAATATAGAGGAAAAGTTGTAGATACTAACGAGACCTATTCGACAATATCCAATATCAAGTTTTAGGGGCCAGTGCCTTTAATAAAGGGTCGAGAGGGGTCAAAAGTATTTTCTAAATATCTCAAACACGAAACAGAATTATTGAAGCAAAGTTGCTCGTTTTAGCGTTTTGTTACTGATGTCAGCAAAATGATAATTCATTGCGTAATAAGGGATTTCTAAGGGAATCATGTACTAATATTTGAAGCTTTATATTTCCTAAAGGAAAAATATTTTGTAAAGCATTATATAAATTGGTCAGAATGTGACGCTAAACATGTTTCGTCTTACTTTCCCTTAAAACGAATTCAGGGGATGCTATACATGATTGATTGATTGTTGTTTTCCGCCACATTCAACAATTTTTCAGTTATCTGGTGGCGTCCAGATTTTATTGGTGGAGGAGAGAACCCAGATACAATGTACCCGTGAAGAGACCATCCACTTTCCGAAAGTAAACTGGCAAACTTTCTCACATATATCGGCGCGAGCGAGATTCGAACCCCCGCCGACTAGAGGTGTGAGGCCTTGTGGTTTTGAGCGCGATGCTTTAACCACTCGGCCACGGAGGCCCCCGAATATGCTATATATCTTGAAAACTAAAAACATTTTGTTAAACATTATAGACCAAAAGTTGTAGATAATGTTCAGACCTTTTCAACGATATCAAGTTTTAAGGGCCAGTCCCTTAAATAAGGTTCCGAGAGGAATTAAACATTCAGATACATTTTCCTATATATTGTTGAGAACGCAAGTGTTGTTTGGGTTATTTAGCTTGATATCAATTTAGTATAGGTAAATAAACTAATATCTAAAACAAACTTCACTGCGATACACTTTTGATACAATTACCTGTCAGGTAACAAGTATGCGAAATATGGCGATTTCACTTAATCGGCTTCATTTCAGTCACGATATATTTTTTTTTCGACAAGATATGTGTTGCGAAAAGTGTGAGTGAAGAATAGTTAATTGTAGGCAAAAAATGCACTACAAAATGATATTGTACATTTTAAAATTCCTTGCACAGATTTGAAATATAACATAAAACTATATGTAAATGATCTTTGGCAAATATATTGGGATTTCTGTGACAGAAGTAATTTTATTCTATTCAAAACAAAGTAAACAAATCGTGTAACATTATAATAAAACGCCAGGACGAAGTTATTATTTCAAGAATATGCATCGGACATTCAAAATTGACACATTCTTATTTATGAAACAGAGAACTTTCAACCTCAGTGTATATCTTGTGACTGTCCATTAAATATAGAATACATTCTTTTGGAATGTAGTGATTTTACACCCAAACGAAATAAACTTTTTAATAATGTGCAATCAATGTATCAACTTTTCACAAATATTGACTATCATCTTATTATAAAATATTTACAAGAATGCGACTTTAACAGAAAAATTTGATACTTTACAATATAACCTATTCATATACACAAAATGATATGTATTTTTACCTGTTTACGTATTTTTACGTACGGATGGGACATTAAAGGGTGCCCCGTGTCAAGGATTACAACCCCCTTGGCACGTAAAAGATTGTTTCCTTGATTTTCGAAAAAGAATAGGCTCACTGAGGGTCGTCAGGGAAACTTCAGCTTTCATAACCAACCATATTTCATTTGTTTAATCGCCGTAAAATGGCTGAAATATTGCCAACACGTCGTAAAACCCGAATCAATCACTCAATCCAAGATCCTTGAAAATAAGAGAAAAAGTGCTCAAAAGAAACGAAAAGCAGAAATCGGCCAATTTCAATTCCCTTTCAGCAGCCATTTTTTTACGAATAGAGTCGCGAGGAAAAATCTTGCAGAATTTCTATCTATTTAAGGCACCCATCCCATATTTCAATTCAATATGACCTCCTCTATGTCTGTTTAAGCTGTGCTCTCGTGTAACAAGCACTTTGGTTCAAAATGTCCATTCTAAAGTCTAGAAATCTCAATTATATAGTCGCGAATCATTTGGTTGCATTTATTACAATTGCAACGGTTAGGTTATATTCTTCCCAATTTTAAAAGTCCTGAAAAATACAAGCAGAGCAGTTTCCGGATTATATACTTTTGATAATTGGCAGAGTATAGGTTTCGTTTAATAGGTACAAACACAATCCAGGCGTCAAAACAGCGAGAAAACTCATACAGAAAGTGACAGAAGAAAGGCAAGGTCGAAAGGGTGGGGATTACACCCTAATTGCAAGGGGGGAAATTCTTTCGCTCATACTTATGTGGGAGTAACCCTTGCGCCGTGACGCTAAATAAGTGAGCCCGATGCTCATTCTGAAGGATATTCAACATGTTTTCCGTAATGCAGAGCGTGTGTTGATTTAGTGGTTTATATTTTTAAGGATTTTTAGTTTAATACCTAACCCCCACCCCTTCTTTCTCTTTCAGCGGAACATTCTTGAAAATCTCCAGCCGTGGAAAGGATACATTTTGAAAACTAAACTACATTAATTTAATTTTTATCAAACGTTGTAGCGCAAAGCTGTATATATGGTACTGATTGATTATATATTGTTTTACGTTCCGCTCAAGAATTTTTCACTATTATGGAGACGTCACCATTACCGGTGAAGGGTTGCAAATTTAGGCCTATGCTTAGCGCTCAGGTCCTTTGAGCAGGGAGGGATCTTTAACGTGCCACACCTGCTGTGACACGGGACCATCCGAAGGACCACTCCACTTAGTCGCCTCGTACGACAAGCAAGAGGTACTGAGGACTTAGTCTATCTCGGGCCCTCACGTGTATATAAAATAATCCATTTATTTAATAACATGAAATTTTAATGGTCATACCATAAAAATACACCCTGAAAGCGAAATAAACAAGAAATCAAAACAAAACAATAACAACAATAATAACAAAAATTCTACATTGTTACCCCCCCCCCCCCCCCATCAGTCAGAGAAGGAGTTATTTGCATTAACGTTCGTCTGCTCTTTTGCAACTGTTGATCTTAGGAAAATTATTAATATATAATAAGTCATTAATAACGAATAAATAAAAATATAGTTAATCGTGAGACATCTTTACAAGAATACCCGGGGCCAGTTCCTAATGACCTTCAAGTAACATTTTTCGTTATAGTCTGGTCCAGATTTTGAAAAAAGAGGCTAGAAATGGGTTCTAACGGCAAATTATTATTATTTGGTCCAACATAACTTTTTAACCTAATTTGCGTATGCTGAATCCGAAAAAATATGTTGAACTTCATGAAAATGGCGTTAAATAGGTCAAAATGGCGATTCAAAATGGCGGTGTTGAAATTTGCAAAATTATCTATATGGCTTTATTTTAAAAAAGTTTATTGCAAATTAAAGCAATTTAAAGGCTTGTACTAAACTTATATGTGTCTGAAAAATAGAATAAATTGTTCAATGTTCGTTAAACAATTAAAATTGTGAAAAAAACGATTAGATCCCAATTAACTCATTTTTTCGCAACCGCATATTGACGCACAGTATATATATGCATTTTGATATGATATTTAATGCTTATTTCCTTCTAATTGTGCAAATTATTCAGTTAACGTATTGCATACTTTATGATATAAATGCACTTGAAATTCAACACAGTGTTCAATGGTTTTCACAATAGCGCGACCGACACAATCGAGGATCGAATTAACAAATGATTCTGACATAAGGTATAAAACTGATGGCCGAGGTTATAGGCTTGTCATATCTCACCACTCATTGATTAGAAATCATGACTGAACGATCACTTAAGCGAAGTTATCAAATAGATACAGATTTGTGTGTTATATGTCAGGAAAAAAAGACAGACACGTTAGAATTAAAAAGCAAAAAGTCTATCGAAACGTTGACCGAGAGGGCATCTCGTCGTAAGAAAGTTAAAGATGCCAGGAACTATGATGCCATTGACAGAATAGAAAAATTAAGTCCGAATGATAGAGTTCTATGTCATAGGAAATGCTATAGTGCATTTACTCACCCCAGACCAATTCAGTTAATGGAAAGAAAAGCATGTTTGCTTACAAACACATCTGATACAATCAACGTCGATACAGAGGATGATGTACCGTCTACGTCATCTTGCTCACACCCTTCTGCAGCAGCATCCCGAACTTTGCGAAATGCATCTACACCAATAGATTGGGAGTTATGCATATTTTGTCAACAACAAATTAAACAGAAGCTATTCAACATTACAACATTTTCTGTTAGCGACATGGTTCTTAAAAATGCAAAGTATGACAACATACTTCGTGTTAAGTTAGGAAACGTTAGCGATTTGATAGCTGCAGAGGGTAAGTACCATCTAAAATGCATGAATGCTTTTAAGTATGATACACAAAAAACAGAAAAGGAGTCAAAATGTGAAGATCTGGCCATGATATTTCTTGTTCGAGAACTGGAGTACGCAGCCAGCAAGTGCCAAATCTTACAGCTCTCTGATACATGGAACAGGTACTCCAAGTTGGTAGAAGAGGTAGGATCTGAAATGCCACAGTCTTTTATCACTCGTAGATCAACGTTTAAAGAAAATCTGCAAGCCAAGGTGCAGAATATCTTCCAGTTTCTTCGTCCCCTCGATAGAGCAGTATCTGAACGCGAAACTCTTTTAGTGCCCCATATTCTTTCTAAATCTCATTTTGGAGATATGTTTCATGATGACCAAGATACCATGGATGACGAATTACTCACTATGCCATGTTATAAACCTCCACACAACTCATTTCATGAACTGGTACATGTTGCACTAAGATTAAGATCAGACCTGCAAGATAGACCTGGTCACATGGGTTTGAATGTTTGTGAGGCTGATGCCGTAAGTTGTGTCCCAGATAGTATCCTCATGTTTCTGAATCTTCTTTATGGCGGACAAGAGGTCTTTGATTGTACTGATGGCAATGACAATCCAGATTGCAGCAGACAGAAGAAAATAGTGAGCGTAGCTCAGGATATTGTGTATGGGGTAAGTAATGGAAAAAAGTGGACTCCAAAGCATATTGGCCTTGCATCAAATGACAAGGTCAAAACAGCTGTTAAACTTGTTTAATAGTGCTGGTCACACCCTGAGTTATAAAGATGTTCTGCGTGTTGACACTGGGCTTGCAGAGGAAAGCCTTCAGTCTATGGACGAAAGGACTGGACATTTCCTTCCCTCGAATTTAAAGCCAAGCGTTTTCACACACTTTACAGCTGACAATATTGATATTAGTGATTCAACACTGGATGGCAAGGAAACATTCCATGCAACGCAGATAGCATGTTGGCAACGAGGGTCGGGAAATGACATTAACCTTCAGCACATAAGTCCATCTTCAAATGAGACATTGAAGGTACCTCCTCAGATGGACAGTATTGTCATTTCCCCAATAGTAGAAGGAAAATCACAACCTCACTATCCCAGACCAGTTACGTTAGATATCTTCCAACCTTCTGACTCAGAGAATCAATTGTCCTCTCAAGAGTTTGCTAATGAATTGGCGTTTCATTTGCACAGACATAAACAGAAAGTCCCAGCTAGTTGGTCAGGACATAATCAGTCTGTCAGTAGTAAAAACCCGGATCTCACACTTGTTGGTTACATGCCTATTGTACAAGCACCTGCTCATGAAATGGATACACTTAACACAGTTGTCCAGAAATGCATGCACATATCTGAGCATCTTGGTCAACGTCATACAGTTATCACAGTTGATCAAGCTTTGTACTTTAAGTTGATGGATTTAAAATGGTCAGTTCCTGAGTATAGAGACAGGCTTGTTCCAAGAATGGGTGACTTACATATAGCTATGAATTTCATGAAATGTATAGGAGATCATATGAGAGGTTCTGGTTTGCATGAACTGTGGATGGAATGCGAGTTATTAGGACCTGTGGCTGCTGAAAATGTATTAGGTGGAAAGCACTACAGTCGTGGCATGAGAGCCCATAAAATTACTGCTCAAGCAATCTGGAAGATTTTACTGCCAGACTTTGTGTTATTTGTATCTACCAAAAATGTTGATCATTCGCAAACATTGAATGGCATCATGACTGAACAGCAAGACATACTTTCTAGCATTGACCAACTGCAAAATCCTGTTTTCAAAGAGTATTTTTCAAGTTTCAGACAGGAAATTGACAACCCAAATGTCCTGTTTTGGTGGTCATATTTGGACATGGTTTCTATCCTTTTAATGTTTACAAAGTCAGAAAGAGATGGGCTTTGGGATTTATATTTGAAGTCTTTCCGTTCAATGCTCCCATGGTTCTTCCGATATGACCATACAAATTATGCTAGGTGGGGTAGTGTGTATCTTGCTGATTGCCACCAATTGCCTATTGAAGTACTATCAGAGTTTCAGGATGGAAATTTTGTCGTCAAGAGAAGTGCTGGAACTTTCAATCAAGTTGACCCAGACCAAAGTCAAGAATGGCTAAACGCCACGGGTAAGAAAGGTGGTGGAATTGTAGGAATTACTAGGACTCCATCTGCTCTCAGTAGGTGGTCCCTTTCCTACAATCTGAGATCTCATATAAGTCTTCTTACAAAGGTGATGTACGATGTGAATCCAGATGACATTCTCACACACAAGGACGCATCAAAGAGTCGACAAGTTACTGATGCAGTGTATGAGGATTCGCTCGTTGATGCAATGAAAAGGTTTAGAGTATTTGACCTTTTGTACGAAAGAGATCAACTGATCAATATAGTTACAAAAGACAAAGCCACAGATATGATCAAGGAGTCCTTACTTTCTGCAGCAAATTTGGGACAGATATCATTAGAGAATTTCGTAAAAGATCGTCTGATACCAAACATAGAAACAAGTAGTTTACAAGTTCCTTTGAGAAGTGTTCTGAAAAAAAGCTGCTCATTAACATTTGACTCCTTATACAAGGTACAAGTTGTACCAAAAGCTGTGGAAAAGAAAAAAATTCTAAAGGCAGATCGGAACATACTGCAGAGACTTGTCATTGCATATAAGGCCGGACGAGAGGTTGATTTAGAGCAGATTTTGAAACACGAGCTCCTTCCTGTGCCGATATCTATAGCGGATACCAGCGGTGCACTAAAGTCTGGAAACAAATCTGTTGTTTTAGAAGACATACTTCAAGATGTTGATGTAAGGGCGCGAGTCGAAAATGTAGGCGAATCACCAGCTTTGATCATAGATGGCCAGGCTTTAGTTCAGAGCATGAAAACACATGGCATGAAAACATTTGGAGACTTTGCAGATGAGTTTGTTTCCACTGTGGTGAGAAAAGGGGCCATGTATTCAAGAGTTGATGTTCTGTTCGACCGTTACAGGGAACAATCTATAAAATCGGGCACTCGTTTTCGTAGGGCAAAAGGGCAGCAGCCAGTTAGAAGGGTTATTGAAAATAAGGATGTGCCACTCCCGAATAACTTTTCAGCTTTTTTGTCTTTGAATGACAACAAGAAAGACCTAGCTGCCTTTTTATCTGAGCAGATAATTCTTCATGCACCCACAGAGAAAACTGTTGTTACTGCTGGTGGGTTTCTCGATGATAATAGCGTTAAATGCAATGACGAATTCCTCGATATATCTGCCCTACATGCGTCACATGAAGAGGCAGATACTAGAATAGTTCTTCATGCCATACATTGTGCGAAAGAATCCACTTGCAGTTCAGTTGTTGTACTAGCATCTGATACTGATGTTTTACTGCTACTTGTATCTTTCTTTTCAGAAATAAATATACAGTTGTGGATGGTTGCTGGAACATCTGCAAAGCCCAAGAACATTCCTATTCATGTTGTTGTAGAGAAAACCTTTACCTCTCCAGAAATGTGCACGAATCTGTTAGCATTCCATGCTCTGACTGGATGTGACACAACTTCTTTTTTCTTTGGGATATCCAAAAAAACTGGATTTAAGGTTTACAAAGACAATGTTGGGCTTCTTGGGGGTTTTGGAGAGGGCAATTTAACTGAACAGAAAATAGTCGACTGTGAAAAGTTCGTATGCAAGCTGTATAACCAGGGCACAGTGTCGTCAACTGACTCGGTTAGGAACATTTTATTCGGAAAATCCAAGAGCCCCGAAAACATGCCCCCCACTAGCGATGCTTTGCATCTGCACATTAAACGTGCACATTATCAAGCGCTGGTATGGAGACAAGCAAATATAAGTAACCCCACATTACCATCTCCAACTGAGATGGGATGGAAGTTGAATGAAGGTATTCTAGTGCCTATTCTGATGACTTTAGACCCAATTCCAGAATCTTGTTTAGACTTGATTGCATGTAGTTGCACAACAGGTTGTAAAACATTGAGGTGTGGGTGCAAGCGTAACAATTTGCTGTGCATGGACCTTTGTAAGTGCAAAGTCACAAGCAAAGAACAATGCAGGAACAGTATACGTTGAATTTTGAGGAAAAACAGAGAAAATTCGGGTTTTCTTTCGTGCAATGGCTTTTTTAGGGTCGCATGCTTATTTCTATCTTTTTCTCGATGCTATTGTATTTTGTAATCATAGTTTTTACATTTTTTTTTCTACATGCGCGTTTCAAAACGATTTGAAAAAAATTACTGTCCGCCATTTTGAATCGCCATTTTGACCTATTTAACGCCATTTTCATGAAGTTCAACATATTTTTTCAGATTCAGCATACTCAAATTAGGTTAAAAAGTTATGTTGAACCAAATAATAATAATTTGCCGTTAGAAGTTCTTTTTAGCTGAAATCGGACCAGACTAAGGATTTCATCTTTTGAAAGGCCAGTTGGTGTGTAAGTGAGATTACTGAATATGAAATCAATGCCAAGTTCGTTTAGAATGCAGTTGTAGTAATGCGCCTTACAAAGTAGTAGAATGTTGTTGCAAGCTTTGTCAGCTGGAATCAAAATACATTCCTCATGTAACCTATCTAATTTTTTTTATCACTTCTGGTTTACTAAACTCTTTTTTCTTACACAGGTTTTTAATAAATGTAAATCTTACATGACATTTTATGGGAATTGGCATTAAATAGGTATGTAAATGCATATACAATTGATGCCATAAATTATACATGTATATACTCTTATTGTAAATGATAGAAAAATGCTAAAATTCAGCACAATTTACCATTTGCAATTTACAATTTGTCATAATAACAATGGAACATAAATATGACACACAACACTTGCCTTATATAGTGGTGGTGGGGTGGGTGGGGGTGTTGATACTGTTTGTAACATTGCCTTTCAAAGATTTTTCTTTTCCTTCTCATCACTATATACATGTATAACTGTCAACAAACCTTTGGTACAAAATATTTTTTAATTAATTTGCAAGATATATAATTACTACTTGTATACTTAATTGATTGCAACTGTCAAAATTCTGTTGGTTCTGCAAATTTGTAAATGTGAAGTGTGTGTGTGTGTGTGTGTGTGTGTGTGTGTGTGTGTGTGTGTGTGTGCATGTGTGTGTGTGTGTGAACATAACATACTTGTTTGTGTGTTAATTAATACCAGAATTTTTACATTCTGAAGAAATTTTATTCATAGATAGGAATAAAAAGTTTGGGAGTTTTTTTCTATTAATTCAGTTGCACACTATATCAGTAAAGATTATATGAAACTGAAATATAATATATGTGCCTTTGACTGTTGGTCATGAAATTTTTTTTTTCAATTTTTTTGACAAGTTATTTAAGATAAATAAAATGAATGATTAAGATAAAATGCATATTCTGTAATATGTCTGTTTTCATTCAGGCTAAAAATGAAATATGTTTGTTTGCATTTTTTGATCTGGAGTTATTTACAAACAATAGTTTGGAGAGTACGAAATATTTTAAATGTACTTTGTTTAAATTCTGCTGCAATAGTCATTATTAAAAGTATTAGTACATTGTAGCAAATGCTATCTTGTATGCTTTGGGATTAGTGGAAAAAAATGTTTGAATGTCTGAATTACCAAAGCAAATAATAATAATAGTAAAAAGGGTAAATTAAAATGATATCCGGGGATTGAAGATTTTCATTAATAGGTCAGACATAAGGACAAACAAAATATCTTCATTACGGCCTCATTTGATAAAGCATGAATTCAGCTTAAAAATATGAATACATATTGCAGTGTTTTAGCCATGCATAATTTTAAAATATGATATGATTTTAATCTGTGCCTTAAATGTCCCAACCTCCATAGTGATTACCAATCAAAATTGATTTTCAGCAAATAGTTGTCTGTACCTCAGTCCTCCTTCTGTGTGACAATTCTGATGATTACCAGCAGCGTACCTATCATCTTGCTGGTTGTTAGCATTTTCATCACCATCATCAGGACAAGGTATCTGTCTAGATCTGCATGTGTTGTGCAGAATACAACATGCCTTGTCTAGAGAAAGGCGGATTTCTCCATGCAGAACATGGAATCTTCTCTTACATTGGCCTGTCCCTCTCTCTACAACATTTCTTGTCTTCTTGTGAGCCCTATGATTGAACAAATTATAATTTTATTAGGAAAGTAATATCTTTGTCTTATATCAAATTTGTAAAAATGGGATGAGGTAATTTGAAAATCTGATGAGAAATCTCTGAAATGGAGAATGACGAAAATTTAGTAAAAGCACCATGTTTTAATGAAGAAAAAAATCCCCCACTGCTATCAATCAATACACATGCATGTAGACCTATTTTGTGGGAGAAAAAAACGTTCTTTACACTAAATGTGTTAATTTATCAAAATTCACTTTGAATTTTATGATTACAAAATATAATGGACATTATTATATATTCTGGTACAGGTTGCCTAATTTTGAGATGCAGGTGCCTGTTTAATTACCCCCACCCGGCATCCCACCCCTTTCCTCATTTTATTTATGAAATAATTAATAATGTACCCTTTACATGTCAGGCAAACATAACAATCAAAGTAGATTTGTGTTGTTAAAAAAATCTTGTTAACGTATTGTTAGTTAATGATTGCTGATGAAAAAAACAATTGAATGTCAGTTTGGATCCGCCACATAACTGAGTGTAGAGGGCGCTTTAAGAGGAAAGAGAAAGTAGGTTTAGCATGATGAAGGTAATGATTCTCACCTGTTTTAATTTGTCTGAAAACCTTCATTGGGGAGCCAAGAGCCATCGCTTTGAATGGTACCCACTATCTCCTAGCAAGTGGGTATGAACAAGTAACCTTTGTTGGTCAAACTGCACTTTGAGTCCACTTTCATTGAGAATCCTGGCGTCATGCGTGGAACCCGGTCATTTTGCTACTTCATCAAGGCTTGTGCAGAATGGATCAAAGACCACCTGTGTGTTGATGCTATGGTAACTGTGTCTATTTATATACTCATTTTCATATTCTCTTGGGGCAATGATTTGAATGTGAGTGCCGTCAATGGCCCCAACAACTCCCGGGAATCCAGCGATAGTATAAAATTCCTGTTGAATTTTATGAATGTTATGAGCATTATGTGGGAATTGAATGAATCGTGCAATAATACTTGGGGAGGACAGACTTTTGAGGGTTGCAGTTATAGCCCTAGACACGGTGGACTGGGAATCACACATATCGTCTCCATTACACAGTTGCATCTTACCAGTGGCAAGATTGATTGATTGATTGATTATTTACTGCTTTCCGCCACAACAATTTTTCAGTTATCTGGTGGCGTCCAGTTTTTGTTGGTGGAGGAGAGAACCCAGATACAATGTACCTTGGAAGAGACCACCGACCTTCCGCAAGTAAACTGGCAAACTTGCTCACATAACGCCGCGGTCGAGATTCGAACACGCGCCGACAGAGGTGAGAGGCTTTGTGATTTTGAGCCCGATGTTCTAACCACTCGGCCACGGAGGCCCCCTACCAGTGGCAAGAAATCGCAGAGTGAATAAGATTTTCTGAAGTGGCGATACAGCATGGTTTCTATGTGAACTACTGATAATTTCATGACCAATTAATCTTTCAATGAAATAGATACCGGCTGAATCCAATGTAAACCTTTGTACGAGCTGTGTGTCACTACACTGAGCTAAATAATCCTTTCTTTCTCGAAAATATCGCCTGTGTCCTCCATTGGCAGCAATCATGATTCTTGACTTAAGTTTTTCTCAACAATTTAAGACTGCTATAGACTACACTTAAAGTGTAAACTGTTTAAGGATTTTCTTACACTTATATAGTTTTATGAATAAAACTAATTATAAAAACTCAAATTCTTAGAATCACTGAAGTTTTTTATTGGTTTAAGAATTTTCTTATACTTAAGTACATTCTAAGACAGTTTATGAATTCCAGCCCAGGTGCCTAAAAGTGAGTAAACATCCCCTGTCGACCAGTCAAACTCGCCGTGAACCCAATATCTTGATTAGGTACACGGCCTGCCTCGATTTCAAAACTGATCATATGTAGAACAAGCTCTTAGATATCGAATCAGATGAGAGATATAAACATGATATGCAGGTGATGATGGAATATCGCTACATAGAGAAGGGAGTTGACGATGGAGAAATTGAAATCATCCCGTTTGTCATAAATTTAAGTCGTTTGCCGTCAGCATATGTTTTCGATAAAATATCTAACTACGAAGCAGATGTGGAATGTTCTGTGATTTTTTTTATTTCAAATTCAAATCGATAAATGAATGAAAATGATCATTTTTAATAGATAAGAAACGTCGTCGATATCTCTAAATGTCGAATGGAAGGCCACGGCCTTGAGCGTCACTATCCTGAAGAGAGATTTTATCATCATTATCTTAGGAGAATGACTGGACTACTACACTTTTATATACAGCATTGTCTAGACGGAAGCCGCAGGCCATTGTGACTTCTATTTCACGCCTATGGTCTTTCGTGGCATAGTCGAGTTTGTTCTCTCCAATCTTCATCGTCATGTAGTCATGAGGAAGGATATCATAGTCCAATTAAGAGTAAATATAAGAATGGTTCATTAAGTTTCCTTGTTTTGAGAAAATGTGATTACATTTCTGATTCATTACTGAAACCTAGTCAAGATTTCCCTCTATCGTATGAAGTTTCAATTCCGTTTTGGATTTAAAAATACAAATCCACTGAGATATTCAATTGAAAAAGTAGAAGTATGCATATAAACCACTGAATCCTTGCACAAAATATGAAATTTAATCAGTTATTTTCTTTGTCGCTCGTCCATGACACTGTCAATAAATGTCTACGTCACGACGGCACGACCGGTCGACACGGGATGATTACTCTTGCTAGGCACCAGATCCCACCTCTGCTACGTCCAAAATGTCGACGTCACGACTTCTCTGTTTTATTTTAGGTCAGAAACACTATGTTTATTTACCTCATACAAGAAAACTGTGTAAGATATCATGAAGGACAAGACCGATTTTCCTGGTTATCGATTTTGCTGGTTATCGAACTTAGCTATTTACCCGATACATAACGATCTAGTTTGTCAATTTTATCATTTATCAGGTCAAATGTTGTCTGGCTTGTTTCATACCAATTGGTAGACCGTTCTTGATACACTGATTCTAACTGCGGATTAATCCGTGTACCTGATCAAGATCTAGGGTTCACTGCGGGTGTAACCGGTAGACAAGGGATGCTTACTCCTCCTAGGCACTAATCCCACCTCTGGTATGTCCAGGGGTCTGTGTTTGCCCATCTCTCTTCTGATTTGTACTTTTTATAGGAATTACGACATTGAATACTGTTCATTATCTTAGTCTTTTCATACAGCAAGGTCGTAGTTGATTATACAGAATGACCGATATTGGTTGATCGGCAGATTTTGTTCATGAACGGTATAAGCGTTACATGTCAGTTATCAACGTTCATTGTGGAAGACGCTAAATATCCATTCATTATTTTTCTTATCATTAATTGCTGTTTCAATTACCTCACCCTAACTTTTTTCTTCATGCAGGAATAAGAATTTTTGAAATCAAAACAGCTGGGTTTTGTTTTTATTTTGTTTTTGTTTATTCGGTTTTTTTGTTTGTTTTTTTGTTTGTTTGTTTGTTTTTCTTGTTTGTTTGTTTGTTGGGGTTTATTTTTTTGTTTTTTGGTGGGTTTTTTTTGGGGGGGGGGGTTGTTTGTTTTTTGTTTTTCTGGTTTGTTTTAATGAAAATGAACTACGAATTGGTTCATTTACCTGATCAAGAATAAGGCTCACAGCGGGTTTGGCTGATCAACAGGGGATGCTTACACCTGATTCCACCTCTGGTGTGTCGTGATCGGTATTTTTCTAGTTTTGAGTCTCTTGATTTGCATTAAGTAACCGAGAGACACCTTAGCCACCAATGCCCTTAACGGATGTTTATATACACGCACGAATAATGAAAATATAAATATCACCAATACCTGTATATTTCTTTGTCTTTGGGGGTGTCTCAGTAAGTATACATGTTCACAGCTGATCAGTACCTCATGCTTTTCATTTGTAGCAGTTCTATATCTTTTAAAGATTACTTTCTACTAAATCTATATGTTATAACTACGACGTAAATAAGGTAAATTTGAAACTTATCAATTCTACGATAGTTTTCCCCCTACATATCTTTCAATTTCTATTCATATAAGATTTGTCTGATGTGTTATTCCTCCATAAACAGCAAAACGTAAAGGCTAAAAAAAATCAACTTCATTTAGTTGATTAACATTTTCGTTGAATTTAAATGGTGAAAAATATACGGATTGTGTTCCTTACCCCTGTTTACTGTTTCCCACTGCAAGGTAGAGTATCCTATCTTCCTTACAGCTTCTTTTTTCCCTATTTACTTTGCAGCTACTGAACACAATAGAATAGAATGTAAAGCATAAGGCCGTATTTGTACGCCCCAATAAAGAATATTTCTTTTGCATGGAATCGTCGTCAGCTTTAGATGAAATGCCACACTTTTTCACCTATGCATCGCGCCCAAAACTCAAACAGCGAGAAAGGGACCCTTAATGATGTGGGGCCTCCGTGGCCTAGTGGTTAGAGCATCGGGCTCAAAATCACAAGACCTCTCACCTCTAGTCGGCGCGGGTTCGAATCTCGCTCGCGCCGATATATGTGAGAAAGTTTGCCAGTTTACTTTTGGAAATCGGTACATTGTATCAGGGTTCTCTCCTCCGCCAATAAAAACTGGACGCCACCAGATAACGGAAAGATTGTTCAGTGTGGCGGAAAACAACAATCAATCAATCATGTGTAATTGCACAGTACACCTGCAGTTTCTCCTTCACAGCAGTTAATATTTTCTTGAGGAGCAAAGATTGGGGCTTCATATATAGATATTTATAGGAGAAATATTTCTATAATTTAGATTAAGATATCGGATTGACTATGGAACTCAATGAAACACGGCAGATATTTTTAAAACAACATCCCCCGTGTAACACAAATACCTTTTACAAGTCTTTTGTTGTTTTACCGAGGGGAAGGTACAGACCACAACACAACCCAAATGCTGGCACTTTGATTAATTGTAAATGGGGTTAAACAATGCAAAATGGGGATTAACCATTATTTTGCTCAGTTAAATAAATTATAATTCATTTCTATTAATAAGCATTTTAGAATATATGACGTTTCAAAGCCCGATTTCAAGGAACATATTTTTCTATCCCATAATAAAATGAAGTTGTAATTAATTAATTAATTCTGGTATTACAGTTAATGATCAAGTACTAATGAATTCTACCTTGCATTAAAACATAATCTCATTAGCAAAATTGCAATTTTTTTCAAATATTCGAGTAGAAAATGTAGAGTTACCGTGCGTGGTTCTTTGGAAGATGAAAAGGTAAAATAATGAACAGTGATGACTCCCATAAGGAATCCAAAATGAAGAGGTTAATGAACAAGGAACCCTGGATACACCCAGAGGTTGGACCAGGTACCCAGTAGGAGTAAGCATCCCCTGTCGACCGGTCACACCCGCCGTGAGCCCTATATCTATCAGGTAAATGGAGCACTCCGTAGTCAGAGTCAGTTCGCCAAGAACGACACAACAACCGTCACGAAACACGCCAGACACCACTCGATCCAATGATAGATGAAACATTATATTCTACCAATAGAATGGGGTTTATTGTCAGTGTAGGGGATGTGACATATGCCTGCATCGTAAAAATTAAATAATGCACGTTTCCTATATTTATGTGTGTTGAGCAAAATCACCCTAATCAATAAACCCATCGTACATAGCGTAACTTTTACATTTAGAAATGTATGTCCTGGGATCGTGTTTGCCAACTCTTGATTTTGTATTAGAGCAGTTATCAGATTGACTACTGTCCGTTATCTTCACCTTTTCATGTTTCACGTTTCATATTTTGAAATGTCAGGTAGCAACAGAAAGGAATTTCAGGATCGTTAAGTGTAACTTTGTAAACATCAGAGAACAGACAAAAAATATTTGATTCCGATTCCGAGTATGGTATCATTACCCACGCCTCCAGGGAATGCGCCTTGCTCTACAAAATCACATTACCAAACCATACCAGTACGTGCAAAGATCAACTTTATTTTACAATATCCATAAAAAATACGAAAATATTAATAAAGAGTGTGCACTTTAAATAGACATACACCGTATCATCAATAAACGGTTTTTTTTTTATTTTATTTTAAAACCACTGTTCTTCTTCACAATGTTTTACGATGGTCTTCTCGTCTTCCTGGTACTCCTCCCGTGTTGTTGTGAGGAGTCTGCCTTTTTTTCCGCAAGTCTCTTCTTCGTGGAGTATTGCTATACTTTTTGCACCTTTCCTGTATCTCTCTAGCGTTGTTGTAAGTGTCCTGTTCTTACACCCATCTGTCTGTGTTGCCACTTCTCTGACCGTCCTAACAGTCTGAGAAGTGGCATCCACTACCTCTGGTTCACTGTTTGGCGGTGTGCTTGTCTCCTTTGTCAGAAAAAATTCAGTTGTATAAATCACTAATGATATAAGATTCCCCAATGATATAAAAATCACTAATGATATAGAAATCACTAATGATATAGAATCCAGTTATGATATAGAATTCACTCGTGATATAAAATCCACTGAAGAAATAAAATCCACTAATTATTTAAAATCCAAGACTGATATGAAATATGAAATGATAAAGTTGTATCAACGAATACATTTGCGTTTTCCAATGAAAAAATTCTAGCATCGATATACATTCATAACGGTTACGATAATAAACCATTCGCTAATGAAACATATTGTTACTAGGGTATAGAGGGTAGGTGAATCGTTCATTAATGATAAAAATAGTGAGTGGAAAATATGCACAGATTCATCCACTAATCATAAGTAAATAATTAATATTTATTGATAATATTCCTAAATTAGTAGAACTGTACCAGACTGATAAATTGTAAAATGATAAAGGGTACATTTATTATTCTCCTACTTAAAATCCAACTCAAAAAAAAAAAAAAAAAAAAAAATAGAAGAAAAAAAAACACAACTTGTGAAGTGCATAGCAGTTAGGACGTGTCTGGTGTTTAATTATTGCGTGCAGGCATTTGAGAACGTGTACTTAAAAATATACTCTCCATGTATTCAAAAAAATAAAAATGCATGTCCATTCCTACTCTTTTGATCTGACCATTATTATTATTACACATTAACTTACAGTTACGGGGAAAAAAATTAAAAAAAAAAAAAAAAAAAAAAAAATTCACGTGTTAACATCAAGGCTTTGTCGAGCTGAGTAAAAGAAAAAATGCGCCAAAAACAGCGACATCTTTTGGAGAGGCGAATAACTAAGTGAAAATAATTTCATGCTAATCCGTTACACTTCAACGCCGAAATTTGATTTCTTTAACCTAAAATCATGCAACTCCAAAACACAAGCACAACTTGTAAAGTGTATAGCAGGACGTGCCTGGTGTTTAAATGAGACCCAAAGAAAGTTTCTGAATGGTTAGATGTAGACAATAATAGTAGGCAAAACAACAACAACAAAAAACAAACAAACAAACAAACAGAACCAAAAAACAATAACAACAAACAAACAAACAGAACCAAAAAACAACAACAACAACAAACAAACAAACAGAACCAAAAACAACGAAAAAAAAAACCAAAAAACACAAAAACTTTGACATTTCGTTTCAAAACAAAAATCAACATCAAATATTTAAGTTTGGAGATACTGACAATCTGTCATTAAGATCATTTTTCACATATCCGTCTTTCGCAGTTTCGGATCTCCATATAATAAATAGAATAACTAGGAGAAAACAACTTCATGCCAATCCGTTACACTTAAACTTGTGAAACTTTATCTATTTATGTTTGGGCTGGTGGTGGGAGTAAGACGTATTTCTGTTCAATTCTTGTACACAATAATTAATTCGCCCTCTTAATACTTTAATACAGAAAATTAATCAATGTACTTTCTAGCTCAGTAAATGATGTTACGAACTCAGTTGAATAGATCTATGAAGTGTGCATCTGTATAGTTGAATCATTGATATTTCAAATTTAATTTAATAAGAGTGCACATCATTCAGACGATAAAGTAAGTCTAACTTTAGTTAGATTGAGTTTGATAAAACATGAAATTAATCAAACAATATACGACATTTAGGTGTAATTATCTGAGCAAGAAAAAAGAAAATAATAAAAAATATCGGAATGCAGTTCAAGTTGGCGCTCTCATACATGGGATATCAGCCCTGTAAGAAATATTTCCAAATGTAAAATGAATAAAACATTTCATTATTTGAATTTCATTCTTATTTTAATGTAATTGTAGACAAAGTCATGGTAACATTCAATATAACATGACGTCACCTGCTAGACACCAGAACGCCGTGCATGTCTTCCTAACTATTATAGTAATTATCGTTATATCGCAGGGGATATATCCGGGTCTTTTTTCTGTTCTAAAACTTTTTCTTTTATGTAAATAGTTATTGTATTATTTCTGAATTAGGCTCAAATTTTATATTGTAGCAATATTACAATATATCGGTCAGGTTAGCTACGTGGTTAGGTCACCTATCTAGAAATGCAAGGTTCCAGGGTTCGATATCTGTCTGATCCATAAAATTTAATTCCTCCCATTTTTTGGTCACATATTAGTAATGACCAATGTCACTGTTGTATATGGTACAAAAATAATGGCCTTATGCTGAAGTACCGGAAGGAACGTGAATATACCCTTGTGAATGAAAAATAATTACAAAACATTCCTCTTTGACCCACTTTAAATTGTATGAAAGTATTAGATCCCCGGGCCAGAACAATGTGAACATCATTAAATGATAATGAAGGGTGTTTAAAAGCTATTACACACTCTCCGCCTCTCTTAGATCCACTACAATTTTAAGGAAAACGAATGGATCTCGCTGCACCGACATTATGCACATATGTAAATGGCATTAAAGTATTGTTCAAAGTTTCAGATCTATTGGATAAGCCATACAAGAGAAGAGTTCACAAGTTATTTTACACCCCCTTCGATCCAGTATAACTTTTCGGGAAAAACAAATTGGATCCTCGCGTCCCAAGAATATGCACAAATAGTATTGACGTATTGTACAAAGTTTCAAACCAATTTGATAAGCTAAAGCTTCAAGTGTATAGGAGCTAGGAGAAGAGTTTACAAGATTTTGCAACAGGCAGACAAACAGACGGACAGAATATTTCCTCTGGAAGAAATGAGACACAATGAAGTGATTATTCATGAAATCCTGGACCGAGTTTCGGCCACTATCTTTATTTAAATGTCATACTTTTAGAGCCTTTCCATCGGAACACGATCCTAATCCCATCATGCAAAATGTTGGGGATGAGCCACTTGAATTCGTTATTATTTTAGGTTATATATCCAATAATTTATATCAATAGTGGATTTTTTTTTTTCATCTGTGGGTTATTTTTTTTATTTCACTTGTAAATTATATTTATTATTAGTGGATTTCATATCATCCAATAAAATCTTTTATATCATTAGTGGATTTTTATATCATTAGTGGATTTCATATCATTAGTGCATTTTATATCATTAGTGGATTTCATACCATTAGTGGATTTTATATCATTAGTGGATTTTTATATCATTTGTGTATTTCATATCATTAGTGGATTTCTATATCATAAATGAGAAAAATATTTATATTGAAGTTGCTACCTACCGACACAGAAATCCCCTCCTGAGGTGCCCATCGATGTCCAAAAGATTGCCAAAATGTCGCCACTTTCTCTTTGATGCACTGTAAAGGCCTCATTATCATTGACCGCAATAAATTCGACGGAAATTCTGGAAGGACACTTCTTCTTTCACACCTGCCGATCTGGTCATCATCTAAAGCTATAAAAATGTGTCAAGCGTCATACGGTATTTATAAATCTAATGCTTTTGTCATTACAATACGTAACGATAAGCATTTCCTCATGAACACTCTGCAGTTGTAAACAATATATACAGTTCGCGAATGAACACGGAATATTGTTAATAAATAAAAGAAAACTTACTTGGAATGTTGCAATTATATATATATATATATATATATATATATATACATATACACAAACATATTCAGTACCAAGACTCAAGACTGTTGCTCCACCGTCCATAGTTAACTAGAGAGCTACAGGTCTACAACTAGACTCCCAGAAACTCATAATGCATAATGATTAGATTCAATCGGAATATCACAACAGGATATACATAATACTGAGACACACATACCTTGGAATGCTGGGACTATCTCGTACTCCGCAGGCTGATTCCACGGAGCGTGGGATATCACACTCTTTTCTTGTACTTCTGTGAGTCTATTTGGAGTTTCCTCCCACCTGCACTCTGACATGGTGACCCTCGAAACAGTGACCCACTTCCATTCAAACTTTGAATGGGCAGGAATTTCTACGGGAGCCACCCACTGTCCAGCGTGTTCTGGATTTTCAACTGTGAAATTTAACAAATATGTTTGGTATAAATGAGTTCTTGTATCAAATCTAAATGAAGTTTTGCACTTCATGAAACAGAACCACCACATGTGTACACTTGTGTGTGACGCTTCATGAAACAGAACCACCACATGTGTACACTTGTGTGTGACGCTTCATGAAACAGAACCACCACATGTGTACACTTGTGTGTGACGCTTCATGAAACAGAACCACCACATGTGTACACTTGTGTGTGACGCTTCATGAAACAGAACCACCACATGTGTACACTTGTGTGTGACGCTTCATGAAACAGAACCACCACATGTGTACACTTGTGTGTGACAGTTTACGACGATAGTCTTTATTGCATCCCCAACACATTTCGTGCAATCTTTCATATATAGGGGTGGAATCAGTTATTGAAGTTAATAAAAAAAAAGGGGGGGGCGACGTCATGAGGCAAGGGATATGGGGGTTGCCTTAAAGTCTTTGATTTTTTTTGGATGTTTTTTTTTTTTTAAGTAGATTTTATAGGTCTTAAAATTTGTCTCCTGAGTGATCATTTTCGCTATTTTCTGTCATATTAATGATGTGAAATTAGTAAAATGGCAGATTTTAAGGGATTTTAGGAATAAAATGTAAAAATAAAATATAACTTCTCCAACTAAATGAATCGCGTGAAGACAGCGTATAAAATGATCACACATCAAGCGCGGATCCAGAGGAGCCGTCGGGAGTCTGCCCCAAACCCCCTGAAATTTCCAAATGAAAGATAATATAGTCATCTTTCACCCTAGCAACGCGTTTAATATTGCTTCATCAATTCTTCCGATCGACTTTATTCGCCCACTGGGGACGATTTCAAAATTCAAGGTCATAATATAATATGAAAATTACCGTAACGCTTAAATCTATCTATCTATCTATCTATCTATCTATATAACCCCATGGGGATCCGGGTTGTTAGAATAAATCCTCAGCACCCCTAGCTTGTCGTAAGAGGCGACTAAATGGGGCGGTCCTTCGGATGAGACCGCAAAAACAGAGGTCCCGTGTCATAGCAGGTGTGGCACGTTACAGACCCCTTCCTGCTCAAAAGGCCATAATCGCCGAGCATAGGCCTAAATTTTGCAGCCCTTCACCAGCAATGGTGACGTCTCCATATGAGTGAAAAATTCTCGAGCGGAACGTAAAACAGTATATAATCAATCAATCAATCAATCTCAACTAAAAGTAACAATAAATCAACAGATTTCGTCACCTGCGAGTGGAAAAAATTGCTTCTTTTGCTGTTATTTATCTTAAACAAGAGACCATGATTCACCCTAACATTTGAAATTTTTAGCCCCCCCCCCCTAAATCCGCCACTGATATATCAAAATTCTTCATAAAGGACACATCGCATGTTTCCAGTTAAGTATACAGAATTCCACTCATTTTGTTTTCCTTATACATACAGTAATCAATTCTATTAGTTAGTTCCCTGAAATATTGTGATAATTAGTCACAATACAAATTTAAACCTAAGCCCCGATTTCTGGTTAATTAGTTAGGTAGTCACGTGGTTCAATGATGTCATATACGTCCTTTCCCGATCAGCTGATTGTAAAAATAGTGTTATAAACTAAGTTAAAGAACCCTCACTGCTATGGCCCTGAGCGCTAAGCATAGGTCTAAATTCGTGGTACTTCACCTACAGCTGGTGACGTCTCCATATGAGTGAAAAATTCTCTAGCGGGACGTAAAACAATCAAACAATCCATTGATCCTCGCTCGTGCCAACGCCGCGTCAAACCTAAGACGTAAACATTTTTTTTCCCTTCACCAAACACTCGACAGTTAGAGGTTCTTTCGGATATGACCTTAAAAACGGAGGTCCCGTGTCGCGGCAGGTGTTGGCACCTTCAAGAACCCTCACTGCTACGGCCCAGAGCACGAAGGATAGGTCTTAATGTGTGGTAATTCACCTACATTGGTGACGTCTCAATATGAGTGAAAAATTATCGACGGGACGTAAAACAATCAATCAAACAATCCTAGGCGCCTGATCTCACCACAAATAGTCAATCAATTGATCACCTTACATTCTATGCTTTTTTCCGATTTTTGGAACAGCTGAAAAATAATTGCAAAGGATACCAAAGTTACAGAATTCGGACTTTAAATCTAAATTAATAGAATTGCAAATATTGCGACAAGTTAAGACATGGTCTGATCTCCGTTAAGACCAATCATGTTTTCGAAGCGTTGACATGTTTGACCGGTTATGATATAAACTTTCGGTTGGTAAAACCAGCAAACACGCTACCAAGGTGGAAATCCTGATACATACAGGAACTCGTATAACCATCAGTAGTCACGTAATAAAAAAGGGGGGTATGTTTCACACACTTTAACTTATTTGACAAAGAACATGGTCCGTTATTTCTTCAGTATAAATCTACTAGTGACATCACGGTATGAGTGGATAAGGTTTCGACAGGACTTAAAATAGTAATAATAATAAAATGAAAGACGACTTCAAACATGAAGAATCATCGCCATGGCCCTGGGGAAAAAAGACCACTTTCTCTCATGCAGTCTCGCCGGCATTCATAGTTTTAATTTTAACCACGCTTGCATATATAAGAATGACACCCTATTTTGGGGCAAAAAATCTCAAAAAGTTCCAAAATGGAGTTAGATTTTCTTAGGAGATAAGTGATAAAAGCTTAATTTCAACTTTTGTAACAAAACTTTCCAGTACGATCTACCACTGTGTCAGTAGGATTTTGACATTGAGAATGTTGCACAGTAAAATAATGTTTTCGTCATTTAATCAAGGGTTTACAGAACAATGGACAGTAGTGTGTTAATTTCATGACATGTACACCATGTGACATTCGTTAAAATAAAAATCAATCAATTGTTACAAATACTGAATTCAACACTGAAAAATTCCCAGTATTTCAAAAATACCCCCCCCCCCCCCTCCAAATCAATAGGATACATAGAAGTTTTTTAACCTGGTCTGAAAATCTGACGCAGTCAGAAAGGAATCCTCACCGATCTGTTTATGGCTGGATGTTCTGGTACAAACGACGCAGAGAGCAGTAATGTTTGTGATGACAGAAAACATTCATTTTGTTCTTTTTTTTCTATCTTTGAAATGAAATCTGAAAGCGCTATACGTGCAGTTTGCTTCAATCTAAGGGGTGGATCCAGAAATTGCAGTTGGTGCAGGGTGAAGCACTGGTACGGGCCCATGGGCGAAGCCTCGGGAACTCTTGAATTTTATAGATTTTATAGGGCTTGAAATGATTTCCTAAACAGTCATTTTTACTATTTTCTGTCATTTTTAATGAAGTAAAATTAATAAAATGATACCAATTTTAAGGTTTTTTGGAATAAATTATAAGTTCTTCCCCAAAAAGTAACACTAAGTCAAGAGATCTTGTCATGAGGTCTTTTACTCTGAGAGTAAAAAAAAAAGTTACTTCTTTTATCAATTATTTTCTTTTGAACAAAAGACCATAATTTAGATCAAATTTAAAATTTTAGCATGGAGCGCTCCGGGTGCCCCCTCCCGCCTTTTTTTTAAATCCACCAATGAATCTGATGCCTTGACCAATTAATTTATATTCTTTGTTTTTCTTATAAAATGTGAAATTTATTTCCGAGCATTTCCGATTTGCGAAAAATACATTAGCCTACATTTGATGACTAGATTAAAAGGTAATACCACACGGCTTAACAAAATATGTAATTTTCCATCCGTTAATCAACGAATAATTATACCTGGGATTTTAAACACTCGGGAGATATTCCAATAATTGTTTTTCAATACTCTGAATAGTACAACATAATAACTGAAGATTTGGATAGATCATTATTTATTTATTTTTTTATTCATCAGGAAAAAAACCACACTGTATACCAAATTTAAGTTCCGAGACGGATTTCACATTGTAATGAAAGCTTATTATTCATTTTTAAGGGTCTGAATATCGGGGAAAGCTTGACCAAAAGAGAGAGAGAAAAAAATGCATTAATTTACCTGTTCCAACAGCTTTTTTAACATTTTATGAACGCATAATGATACCTGGGATTTTAAGTACAGGCGGGAGATAATCCCATAACTATTTTTAACACTCGGAATAGTAGAGCAAATTAACTAAACATTTGGATAGATCATTCTTATTTATTTATTTATCTATTTTTCATTCATTAGGGAAAAAGCATATACGTTAATTTACCTGCTCTAACAGCTTTTCTAACATCCCACGAGCCGAGCTGTGGAATCGATCCGCTGATGACCAACATCTGATCGTCGTGTGTGAAATAGTGAGTCATAAACTGGACCCAGACAAACTCCTCTGTTGTGTTCTTGCTCATCTTTGCGTTTGAATGTAGCTTAATGTTGTTTAAAGCGAATGTGTTACACGGGCAGATAAACACAAGCGGTATTCTCGCGAGATTATACATACTGGGGTGAAACATCACCAATAAACAATATACTTCCGGAATAATTATAATTAATAATAAACCGTATCAAACTACGAAAAATTAATCATAATAGTTATTTACATTAAATATAAAATGCCTTATATATTTAATTACATTATACCAATTTTTTGAGATACAACTGGAATGAAATTACACATTATTTGGATAGGCTAATTTTTTTTCTTTAATCATAAGGTAGATCTTATATATATATATATATATATATATATATATATATATATAAAAGGAAGTTTTCAGAATTTTAACTGAACTTGTTTTGCACATAACATAAAGAGTATCAAACACAGAGCGTTGTGTTTTTATATTTTTTTTCTTCTGAAAGGTGGTGGGGGGGGGGGGGGGGGGGGGGGGGGGTGAGAAAGATGTTATCTAAGATTCTTGACATTCAAAAGAAAAAAATTAGGACCAAAATAATAATAGTAATAAAATAAAAAATAAATAAACACAAAAACAAATTGTTCTCCATTCCAAACTTCAAAATATTCAATAGGTGGTGGGGGGGGGGGGGGACTTCATAATTCAATTCATCAGTTCTATAATGATGTGTCAGCCAATGTATCTTACTTTAAGATGTAAAGTAACTAATGAATGAAGTAAATAAAAAAAATTATGGAAAATCAACTTTATTAAAATCAAGTGTCCCCTCTCTGGTTTAACATGCCAGAGTACAAGATATCTTATAAGGATTTTGAATGGGAATGGGACAGTAACTACCTAGTAAAACAAATTTTTAGGAGACTAACAACAGTTTACTTTTAGGTCCATGCTATGTGCAGTATGATCATACCGTTATGAATATTAGTATCTCACCAGTGGTCATCTCAAAAGCTTGCAGAAATTAGAAACAGACCATTCAGAATGATTTATGAAGGTGATCAGTGGGGAAATCACCTATTTTGAAATTATAATTGGTGCTAAAATATTTTTTTTTTCATTGGGTAGATGGGAAAAGGGGTATGCAAGTAAAATCCATACATGCTATCCACAGTTCAGGTGCCTGTGCACTAAACTACTCCTGACACCACACAAGTACTGGTGTCTGTGACAGTTTTACAAGAACATGAAAAACTGCATGGGAGATAATGGCATTGATGTCACCAAGGAATTATGATGTCCATCTGCATGCATGGAGTGGAAGAAAGGACTGTGCTACGGGTGTTCTACCTGGACGTGGCATGGAGGTTGTGAGGACATGTCCTGATGCTATTTGTGCAACAGAATGTGGTACCCCATGACCTCTGCCCTTGTTAACCTAGTACACAGATTCGTGAATGACAGTTGGATCTTTGCTTTTCACTATATCAATGCTTTTAAAGACCATCAATTTTTTTATGGCAACTTGCAAGAAATGTAATAAAATGAGAAAGTCTAATAAAATGAAATGCCCACGAATCTATATACTGTAATCATGATGAAGTAAAGCTTGTTTATAAGGAATTCCTTGGGAGACACAAATTCAAAAATACTTTTAATCTTTAATCAAGAGTCCTTATAGCAAGATTTTGTTAAGTTAAACAATTTCTTTATAACATGCAGTGAAGTTTCTTAACAAATTAACAAACTCCATAACATATCATAATAAACTTGCTGCTAATGACAATAACTCCTGAATTAGGTTTGGGGAATTTAATACCACAGCGCAGAATATTGTATTGTAAAATGTACAGATGTAAAGCCCTGAAACAGATTTAATATAACAATAACAGGATATCACCAAGTACATTAATCAGTAATAATATTGCAAATGGTTTCACCCCATTTAAAATTCTCACTGACACAGAAGTATTAAAAGAAAGATAATAGAGAAAATGGTTTTGCCCAGTCTTAACTTCACCCACTGACAACATCAACACAAAAAAAGAATGGTTTTGCCCAGTCTTAACTTCACCCACTGACAACATCAACACAAAAAAAGGGATATTTTTGTGTATATAATACATGCAGTTCAATGAATGATATTCAAGGGCAACAATTCTTCAAGATACACATTCTGTTTTGAACATATTTTCTTCCATAGTCACAAGATATACATCATTAAAACTAATGTGCTAATATGTGCTTATCTTGGAAAAGATTTCCACACACATATCACAACCTAATAAATGTACGGGGACTCTGTAGTTTAGATATATTTTGTCTAAAAATACCTATTCTATGAAATCAAACTCATTAACACTGAACAAATTAATCAAATAATGGATACTAATAACGGTGAGCATAAAATGACACCAACTTTTCAATGAATATGAGAAAAATCCATCCTTAAGGTGGTTACTTACATGTATGTTTTCATATATATGTACTGGTTAGAGAAATAAAGTAGTGGATTGAAAATTTTCAATTGAAATAAATTGAGATACATACTTTGTTAAGTATAGATTTAATACACACTATTGTACATACACTTTTTCATTAGGTTCATTTGAGCTGTTAATAAGTATAAGCAACAGTATAAATACAAGTTTTTCATAGCAAAATATAAATCTATTCAAATACATGATGGTCTTAGTATAGTTTTTCCATGAAGGGTCCAGCACATCCATTCATATTACTGGTCATCCCATTTCCAACAATCTAGACATTACTAAGCAATTGGTTTTCTGCACACGAAAAGGCACATAAGGCTACTATCTTGACCTCATTCCATCTTCTCCATCCTACACTTCTTTCTGCTTCTACTTTCCTTCTCCAGGCTGTTTTTGGTCTCTTTGTGCCCATTTCCTTTCTGGTGTCCACACTAATGCTATCTCACAGATGTGGTTGTAAATAATATACTATCAATGGATTATCAGTTTAGTTAATGCAAATATCAAGAATTATAAAATGCGTACACAATTTGTTCTCTGTTGGTGGGCATATATTTTGGTTGTTGGAGAGGAACCAACTGTAATGGCAGATATGATGCTACTGATCGAGTGATGAGACAGTCCTGCTGTGTCCACTTTCCCAGATGTTGGATTTCTTGTCTCCCATTTCTGTAATTTACAAAAAATGATAAAGAAAATCAAAGTTTTATGACATTGCATTCACTAAATAATTCAGTAAATTTTTCTTTCTAGATATCTCAGCATATATTTTTTTGTAATAAAAAAAAAAAAAAGACTTTAGAAGTTCTTTAAGTCCTCTTCTTTTGCTTTTTACAGTGTGCCCCCCCCCCCCTCCTTTTTTTTTTTAAGTGGAAGGAAATCTGGGTTGCATTCCCAACTATTTCTTCATTGATCATCTATTTTCTGGAAATGTTATTTGGAAGGTCAAGAGGCTTAATCACTTTGTTTCCTGAAATTAAACTTCAAAGTTAAAACCTGTTCAGAATTTCTGACTTTAAAATATTTGAAATAAATAAATACTTATATTGTTTAAGTGACATTACATGGAGCGAGTGTGGAATTTTTATATACTTGGCTGTCACCTGGCCATTGCATGCTTCATGGATGATTTGTACAACACATAAGCTGCTGATTTGACAATGCCCTTCCTTGTTTTTCTTTGGTATTTTGAGTTGCAGTTTGAATTACACTGGTTTCCACCTGTCTGAATATTGAGGCTGTCCTCTGATTTCACATATAAGCAAAGTGTGGATATTACTGGAGGATTTTTTTTATAATTTTTTTTTCATATCAACATGCCTTGAAAATGCAGTGACTTTGTGTTTCCATTATGACCTTGACCTTCAATTCTTATTGAATCTTATCTGGGTAGATCTAAAGATCTTTTCTTTGTCACAGATTTATAATAACTTATTCCTCTTCATTACCACAAAATATTGATGATTTGCTGAGGTTGCCCACATTTCCATAAGTAATGATTGGGTTGTAACATGTATCATTACCAACAATTTCTAGGATACTAATATCTAAAGTTGAAATAATTTTGAAACAAACTTAAATTTCCATTCCACAGACATATTTCAGTGTTAGAGATGATGTTTATTCTTATGAAAATGAAGAGAGAAACAAATACACTGGACAAGACAGTTACATCTCCTGCTATGAGATTTCTTTGTACACCAAATTATGTAAAAATACCTATTTTGTTGTTCATTTTCCTAAATCGAAGTAATGTTTGTCTTTCATGTTGTTTTTTAAAAAAAATCATCAGCCTTCATGGAAGATCAAATCATTAAAATTGCATGTGATGCACATTGTGTACTTAAAATTAGATCTCTTTTAAAAAACAACTTCAAGTCAAATGCCATGGTTAAAAAAGCAGTATGGTAGATACTTGATAGTGGGTCCAAAATAGCTTATTTACCTTCTTCATGTTTAAGGAAACTTCCACCAAAACAACTTTATCATGCTGGAATTTTACAAAATTTACTTATTATATTTATAGCTTAATATAATCTTTAACATGATTTAAAAAAAAAACTTACACCTTTATTCTTTACAATTATATTTAGTACCTTAATTTGTTCATTCAAACTGCACAAACATTTTATAATTAGTTCTGGTATAAACACTTATTGATCAATTGGATTTAATCTAATTGTTTAATTATCACTATCATTATACTTCCTTTCACCAAATCTAATCAAGCAGTGCACTCCTCCTATTTCCATCATAACACTACCGGTACCCACTCCAGCCTTAACCCTACTCCCCTTTCATGTATATCAATTTAATAAAAAAAAAATTACAATATCAATTTTGGGATGTACAAAATTATAATGACCATTTCAATGTAATGGAGTTGTGATACACCTAACTGCTTCAGATTTGCATATTTCATTCAAAAGCATAGATGATGGTAACAGTCGCATATCTGATCTCACCTCTGGTGTGTCTAGGGGTCCATGCTTTCCCTACTCATAATTTTGTATTCTTCATGGAATTTATGCGATTGATCACTGTTCGTCATTTTCATTTTTTCATCCACCATAGCATTATGAAAGAAAGGAAAAGAGTTTTTCCTTCAACGTCTCCGCTTCGTTTGTTTTTGCCGCCATTACGCACTAGCATTCCGGAAAAATTCTATTTACAGAATATGTCTCTTTCATTTCGTCCACTTTCGCGCGAGACTATGGCTTGTGTTCATCTGCCCGTGTAGCACATTCGTTTAAAGCAGTGGGTGAAATTTCCTCCAGCGACTGTCGTTGATACTGTATCAACTGAGAAGTGTATTATGACGTCATGTTATTGTTCTATGTATTATGACGTCATGATTTGGCGCCCATTCCAATCATGACGACATAATTAGAATCTCTCAATATATTACAGTACGTTGCATTTCTTTTACTCCAGTCCTTCTACAAAATATTTTTTTTAAAAAAGGCACTTAAATGATTATGAAATTAACTCTGCGTTATGTGAGAAAGAATCGAGTCTTTTGTGTGTTTAAAAAATCCAGTGAAATGTTAGTGTTGTAATTTAAAGCATTTTAAATTTGTACTTTTATATGGTACATTTTACTAAGAGAATACTTGAGATGTGATTTATATGTCTTAGATCGATAACCTGATATTTTGAAAACTTGGTAAACAATAACATACCTCCATCTTTGTTTACCAAAAAATAAACTCTCTACAATGAGCGTTTGTCATGTTGTATTATCTCAATTTTTGTGAAACTTTTAAACACATTAGACAGTAGATTCTGACCATCAAAAGTGAAAAACGAAATTTTTGGGAAAATCGTGAAACAGTCCGTTTAAAGACCCCCCCCCCCCCTCTTTTCTTATATTATAAGCAATCAAGGTAAACATTCTCGGTATCCCTCATTTATCATCGGCAATCAACATAGAACCCCCACCTTCATATCTTATAAGCAATCAGCGTAAAACACCCTCCATCATAAACCTGATAACTGAAAAATTGTTGAGTGTGGCGGAAAGCAATAAATAATCAATCAATCAATTGAATGATTTGTTTCATACCCTTTGTTAGACTGTCATTTTTCATACTAACTTTGACTACGGATAATCCCGTTTACCTAACTTCGACTAAGGGCTCACGGCGGGTGTGACCGGTCAGCAGAGGATGCTTACTCCTCCATGGCACCTGATCCTACCTTCGCTTTGTCGGAGGTCCGTGTTGCCCTACACTCGAACTTGTATATGTCTTGGGGATTTATGATTAAGATTCACCATTAGATACTGTGATGTTTCCTTCGACAACGGTCGCGGTAGCTCAGTGGTTAGAGCGTTCGCTTCGTAACCGGGAGGTCGTGAGTTCGAGCCCCACTCGTGCCATGGCCGCGTCAAACCTAAGACGAAAAATAGGTAGTGATTGCTCCTTCGCCAAACGCTCGGCATTTAGAAGTGAGAATCACGGGTCTTTCGGATATGACCTTAAAAACGGAGGTCCCGTGTCACGGTAGGCATTGGCACGTTAAAGAACCCTCACTGCTACGGCCCTGAGCGCTAAGCATAGGTCTAAAGTTTTGGTACTTCACCTACAGCTGGTGACATCTCAATATGAGTGAAAAATTCTCGACGAGACGTAAAACAAACAAACAAACAAACAAACCCTTGGGTCAGATCCTTTACCCCGGGGATCATGATTGATTGATTGTATATTGTCTTACGTTCCCCTTGAGAAATTTTCATTCATATGAAGACGTCACCATTGCCGGTGAAGGGCTGCAAAATTTAGGCCTATGCTCGGCGCTCATGGCCTTTGACCAGGTAGGGATCTTTTACGTGCCACACCTGCTGTGACACGGAACCTCGGTTTTTGCGATCTCATCCGAAGGACCGCCCCACTTAGTAGCCTCTTACGACAAGCAAGGGGTACTGAGGAGCTATTCTAATCCGGGTTGTAGAGCCTTACTGCTCTACATCACTATGTAATTTATTTTTCATCACGAAATGCAGTTGCAGAAAGGAATGTTTTTGAAAATCGGTCAATCTTTCGTAGATTTTGACCCTCTTTTAAGGCCCCAGGGATGCTGAAGGCAGAAGTCCAGAAATTAACAATTGCACCCCCCCCCCCCCCCCCCCGTCCTGTCCCAAAGATGCTTTATACTAAACTTGAAAAAAATTGGAATAGTAGTTACCAAGAAAAAGTTAAATCTGTTCAATTCCTAACTATTACTAATTATTTTGGTCCCACCCTGATGCCCAAACCCCTATCCCTGGAATCATCAAATTCGTAGTTTATACTATTAAAGATATACATATTCTCTTAAATATATCCATTTAACTTGAAATTAATAATAGCACTAAATGTGATTATTTCTAGCAAGAAAAATAAATGAAAGAGTTTGTGTTTTCTCTGAGAAATCAGTCTGTGGTGTTTTAAGAATAAGTGAAAGTTTATGAAAAAGGTTGTTAATCTTGATTTTGTACGAAATCGATAGAAAATCGTGGAACCGGGGGTTTGTTTCATTCTGACGATATAGGATGCATGGGAATGACAGTTCATTGCAATTGATCGTTAAATGTAAAATAAATTTTCTACTTTTATCATATATTGATCATTAATCATGTATTTAGCACTAAGTATCGAATCGCGAAGTAAACAATGTGTAAATCGTAACCATAAATTCCCAAGACATATACAAGTTCGAGTGCAGGGCAACACGGACCTCCAACAAAGCGAAGGTAGGATCAGGTGCCATGGAGGAGTAAGCATCCTCTGCTGACCGGTCACACCCGCCGTGAGCCCTTAGTCGAAATTAGGTAAACGGGATTATCCGTAGTCAAAATTAGTATGAAAAATGACAGTCTAACAAAGGGTATGAAACAAATCATTCAACATATGTCGCAAACAAGGTCATTATAGTGACCGTAAAATTTGCGAAATGATGACTTCAAACGAGATTCGTTATAATCCTGCAACGTCAATTGTTTTGTCAGTAGTTGACCTCGCTTTAAAAAATTCTCATACGCATGGCATGCTCTCGCGTATCGAATCAACTGGGAGATATACACACCATAAGCAGGCGAAAGTGGTATATTACTACATAGATATGGAAAGTTGATGATTGCAAAGTTGAAGTCATCATACTTGTCATATAACGTAGTTGTCAGTCTGCCATTAGAGTCAATATTAAGTAAAATACCCAAATATGAAGCACACACGTCAGATTCTGTAGTGTCCTTTATTTCGAGTTCATCGGGATATATCACATGTACATAATTATGAGAATTATGATTGTGGATTGATAAGACGTCATCGATATATCTATATGTATGGTTGAAGGACACGGCAAGTTTTTTGTTTTTATCCTGTAATAGTTTCTGAACAAATTCCGCTTCATAAGAATATAAAAATAAGTCTGCCAATTTGGGAGCACAATTAGTGCCCATGGGAATGCCAATGTATTGTTAGAAGACTTGGTTTCCAAACACTACGTAAATGTTATCTACAAGAAAGTCAAGCATATTCTTAATGTCTGCTTCAGAGTACTTGTGCGGGCTATCGGAGTGGTGTCTGACAAAATATGTACCTTGTTTTCCAATCACTAGAAATTTGTATTTTCGAGTGCCATTTTTGTTCAAAAAGCAATTATCTGAAAAAGTCTAGATTTTAGTTTATTGTGAGGAATTGTTGTTTAATCCTTTGAAGAAAATAACATGAAGTAGATAGAAAATTAATTAGATTAATACACGAAAATGATTTATACAATTCTTACCAAACGGATTTTGTTGAATGGTCAAGAACACACTTCAGGGTAACGCCGACAATTCCTCCCCCCCCCCCCCCCCCCCATATCCTGATCTACTGGAAAGTTGAAAAATAATTACTATAAATTATACGACTATGAATATATTCTCTTTAAAGAAGTGGGCAGGAATGACGCGTATCCCGAATGTAGGCTATGTCTGTCCACTGAACAAAGGGCAATCCTATCAATAGTGCAGACGCTTTTGATCGAACTGGTGACCCCGTCGAATAAAATGGCTTATTCTTATATCTCTTGTATGCATGAAAATGCTACTTTCTTAATTATATAAAAATAATTGAAATACATTTTATTGTGGTGTACATTTTTATTTTCTCATTATCGAACATACTGGTGTCGTGCATATGGCAAATGCATTTTTATTACACCACACTGGGGCATGGGCACAGCAGCCGACAACTCGTGTTTGAAGAACCAGAGTGTTACAAAAGATTTTTGATGTATATTTTTATACAATGCACTAGGGACAAAAAAAAAAAACCAACCGACTACGTCCAGTTACATAGTACTAATCACGCACATATATTATTTTAAAAGGCAGGGCGGGGATGCAGCAGGAAATATTCTAGGTAAAAAAAAATAATGATGAAGACCCACGTTATTTTGCCAAATCTTCAAAATCTTAATTCTTGGGGGATGGAGTCTTGTACTATGACTGCCTAATGACTTGTGTCATGTTTTTGTTTACATATAGATTGCTTGATAAAACATATCAGGTTTAAACAAAATTAGATGTGACAAACACTAGAAACTATTTAAATGTGTTCCGAAGTAACTTGTAAATGAAAAATCTGCTTTACACAAACCTTTCACGAGTATATTAACCTGTGTAAACAAGACACATGACACGAACCTTGTTTACATATCATAGAAATGTTAGCTCTGTATCTCTATTGTAACTTGACAACTGACATTCCAATTTTTGCAGACCATTAGAAATACCCTAGATAAGCATTGTAGACATTAAAAATGAAAACAGATAATAAAATTTGAAACTTTCAGCTCAAATCATATCTATGGTGGGTCCTATCTTCTGAAATCTGTACGGGTGACTGGATTTAGCTAGTCGGGAATGGTACACAGGTAAGTGATTGATTATTTATATATTGTTTAACGTCCCACTCGAGAATCTTTCACTCCTATGAAGACGTCACCATTACCGGTGAAGGGCTGCAAAAGTTAGGCCTATGCTCGGCGCTTATGGCCTTAGAGCAGGGAGGGATCTATAACGCGACACACCTGCTGTGACATGGCACCGCCTCATTTAATCGCCTCTTACGACAAGCTAGGGTGCTGAGGATCTATTCTAACAACCCGGATCCCCACGGGATTAGTGTATCAAACTGCTTGTATTTCCTCTTTTTTGGCCGGATCACTCCCACAGCAGCAAGTTGGATTGATTGATTGATTATTTATTGCTTTCCGCCACACTCAACAATTTTTCAGTTATCTGGTGGCGTCCAGAACTCAGATACAATGTACCTGGGAAGAGACCACCGACCTTCCGCAAGTAAACTGGCAAACTTGCTGCAGCAAGTTGGATAATTTTGGCTTCATAGTCTGCCTGCTCTTTCTGAATGAGTTGAATGAACACACAGATATTCGGATGAGGTTGTCGACACATCCTCTTCAATTTCTTGTGCCATCCTTCTACGATATTTATGGTTCTGGGCCCATCATTGTCAAAGTGGCTCCAGTTTGTCAGATGCCTTTCTACCCATCTCTCAGTGACACGGTCCTTGAAACGTAGGACATCCTGGTCATCATCATCGTAATTTCCCAGCGCCTCTACACATCCTCCACTTGGTGTTCAGATATCTGAGGGAGAACAGCTGCTCTTTTCACGAGGTGATGGGAATCCGCATCCCGCAATCGCACAGTTAATCCACAGTATGGTGCACCTCTCCATAGTGAGGTGGAAAAACATCCCTTGATCGAAGCCCCTGGGAGGTTGTGATGAACTACATTTCGAGCGGCGATCTTAAACTCCAACAGCCAACTTTCGAGGATCAACACAGACTGGAGTCTACAAGTTGAATCCTTCAGGAGATTGACTGAAAATCCGATTGTAGGTCGCCAAACTTTTGTTAGGCAATAGTACATAGATGAGAGGAAAAATTGTTCCATTTACTTTTCCATCAAGATGGTACAGCTGCGTGAAGAATCGTGTGCATGAATAGAATGTTCCATCACTGAAAATTGTCTCCGCTGCACACAGATGATTTATGTTGGTGTCACTTGCAAAGATTATGATTCTGTGTCCTTGTGCATCAGTGTCATCACATAGAAGAAACTTTTCACCTGCTAAGGTGTTGATCCATGGTCCATGGAGGTTGATCGTCGTAAGATCACTCGTTACATCTAAACTAGATTATGGCAATGCTCTTCTTTATGGTGTGAAGGCCACGTCCATGCAGAAATTGCAGAAAGTTCAAAACACCGCTGCCAGGCTAGTGACACGTTCAAGGAAATATGAGCATATTACACCGATTCTCATATCCCTTCACTGGCTACCTGTGGCATATCGAACAACTTATAAAATCCTTTTGTACGCCTTCAAAGCACTGCATCAAAAAGCCCCAGCATACATCCAGGAACTGGTTCAGGTATACCGCCCACAACGTACACTCCGGTCTGGAGATTCATTGTGCCTTCTAAAGCCACGCACTCACAGCAGGGTGTATGGTGATAGAAGGTTCGATGTGTCCTCGGCCACCCTGTGGAACTGCCTCCCGCTGAACCTTCGTTGTGAACAATCACTTGCTGTTTTTAAACAAAAGCTAAAAACACATCTTTTTAAACTTGCTTTTGATTTATAATGTATCCAGTTATTTTCTGTTTTAACAAAAATGATAATACCAAAAAAAAAAAAAAAATTACTAATACCTCCCATTTCAACTTTAGATGATTATTATTTTTGTGACCTTTCAATTTATATAATGTTCGTTTTTATATTGCCCTTGTTTTACATGTTAAGCGCTCTAGAGTAATTATATAATTAGATAAGGCGCTATATAAAAAATAGTATAATAATCCTGTGTAGTGGGCAATTTTTGGGTTGTCTTGACGGGTCTATAGAGTGCAGATTTGCAGGCCTGAAAGCTTGGTATCTGCCAAATCATATCCACCACTGAATCATCACATTCAGTATTGCGTAGTCCTCCCAATTCTTCATCATATATGGTGGGGATCGCTGTTCCTTCATCTCGGCACCTCTTCTTCACACCACTAATAAATGGCTCTGCAGCAAGCCCAACGTAGTTATCATCATAGTTGTATTGTCTCCTAAAATGACACGACGATGTTGTTGGGTGTTGTTAGAGTTGCTGGTTACTGTCTGTCAATGCATCTCCAACAGGTTCTGTTATTACATCTGTACCAGACAGGGTACTTAAAACCACCATAACGAAAAAAATTCTCCTCTACCATTCTCTAAAAAATCTATCCGTACATGAGCGTTAGCCATACTAAAAAATGATATAGAATCTTACTGAACTAATTATAATAAAACTAAGTATATGATTATTTGAAAGAATATATCAAAGGATGAGATGTTTCTCGACAAAACAATTATGCTCATAATTTTTTCTAGTAAAAATAAAAAGCCGAAGAGCCAACCAATGATAGGGTCACACTCAAGGATGTTTGTTTATCTGTAACATCATTTTTACATATTTTGTTTCAATAATAATAAAAAAGAAAGTTGTACATGCATTTTCGTAATAATTTGTCTTATACAAAACTTAATATCAGGTAGTATATCTAACAAGAGAGAGAGAGAGAGAGAGAGAAAGAGAATCACTTTCAAAATACATGACAGAAGTAGTATACTTTTCATGGACTTTAAATTGTTGATAAGTATAGTGCCCATCGAAAATTGATTTCGAAATTTCATCAGAATGTAAAGGTGAAGATACCTAACGGTATTGAAACGCGTAATTCTTATAATGAAAAGGCCAAGATAACTAACCGTATTCAATCTCCTATAGAAAATACGAATCAGAGAGATGGTCAAACATGGACCCCTGGTCATACCAGAGGTGGGATCAGTTGCCTAGGAGGAGTAAGTATCCCCTGTTGACCGGTCACACCTGTCGTGAGCCCTATATTCCGATCAGGTAAACGAAGCAATCCGTAGTCAGAATCAGTGTGCCAAGGACGGCTTAACAATTGGTATGAAAAACGTCAGACAGCATTGAAATGCTGACTTTAGACGAAACTGTATAAACCCCTGTAACAACAACTTCTTTGTCAGTAGCCCGCCTCGATTTAAAAACTGATCATAAGCAGAACAAGCTCTTGCGTATCGAATCAGTTGGGAGATATGAATACCAAATCCAGGTAACGATGAAATATTACCACTTAGACAATGGAAGTTGACGACGGAGAAATTGAAACCATCCACTTTGTCATAAAGTTGAGTTGTTAGTTGTCGCCAGCATCTATTTTCAGTAAAATATCTAAGTACGAAGCAGATGTGGAAGACTCTGTGATGTCTTTTATATTAAGTTCACTGTGATATATCGAATCGGCATATGAATGAAAATGGTCATTGTCGATAAAGAAAACATCGCCGATATATCAAAATGTCGAATGGAAGGCCGCAGCAAGATTTTTCTTCTCATGTAGAAGCATTGGCTGAATATTGCTTCGTAAGAATATAAAAACACGTCAGCTAACAAAGGAGCACAATACGTGCACGTGGGAATTTCAACAGATTGTTGGAAGACCCAATCACCAAAGACGACGAAGATATTGTCAATGAGGAACTCGAGCATCTTTTAATATCAACTTCAGAGTGCTTGTGTGTGGAATTAAAATGGTGTTTAACAAAATAATATTTGGGATGACCGATCACTAAATATGAATATTTCTTTTTACCATATTTGTTGACGAAGCATCTGTCAATGATGTCAAAAAATCTAGTATATGTATAGTATATTGTGAAATATGGTCATGTAAAGTGTTGTAAAAGCATACGTTTTAATGTTGTTGATTTGAGAAATGCTCTGTGATTTCAAATGGTTCTTTAGATGTTTTAAGAATCCACATTTGATTAACAGCACTTCTGGTATATGTAGTGGCACAGTACCTTTGAAGTTTCTCCTTCAGAGTAGTTAATATTTTCGTGAAGAGCAAAGATAGGGGCTTGGTAGAACATTTACTGAATCCAGCAATGTATCTTTGTAAGGGTTTTTGTTGAGTTAGGGGATCCAGTATAGGAACAGTAACTCATATTTATCCGCTCGAGGTTTTTCCGACTGTTTAAGGAATTTATGGGTATCTGTGGGTGTTTTTTTTTTTTCGATTTCTATAAAATATTCTATCCCTACCCTCTGCTCCACCTTTTCCAAAAACGTCCTTTGTTCGAACAATGACGATCCTGTCGTTATAGATTCAAACCTCGAATTCTCTACCATTTCAAAACTTTGAACGTTCAATAGTGGCAATGTCACAATGTAAAAATCATTTCCGGTGAAATTTTACAAAATGCATATTTTAGTATACCATAATTACATAAAGAAAAAAAAAATAGTGATGACATAACTTGATTGAGGAAATATAATTTCCTCGAGTATATGATCAAATACCAATACTGAAATATTTTGTGTAATTTAAGATGGAGAGGGATTTCTTATCTGCCATCTGTAATATTTGCAAATACGGTATAAATCCAAGCGACGCACATGAAGGGGTTGAAACTGAAATGACATTTACGTAAAGCCCTAATCACATTAATGAGAGGGGTCAGTGGTGGATCAACTCTATTAGATCTATCTAATAGAATATGTTTATCCACCAATCTTATCAAGGGTCCTCATGAGACATGTTGAAGAACATACATGTGTAACAGGTTTGTAAAGTTTTGTGTATTTTGTGAATAAAGCTGATAAGCGACACAAATCATAATAATTATCGACATTCATAATGGAATTACATACGACATATACTATTTTCTTCCGTTTGTCTGCAGCATGGCGCTTGGGTTTAACGCTTGAGAAGAAAGGAAGGCAAGGTTGAGGTCGTACACTGTCCAGAGCAGACTTGGTTTTTTGGTTTTTTTTACAGAAATCCCAAATTCTCTCATTAGTGAAGACTGAGCCTCAATCGTCCTTCCGTTACGTGCACTCTACAAACAACAGCATGCTGGCACAGTCCTATCCAATCTTTATGTGTCAATCTCACAAATCGAGTCCATGGTGCTCTCTGTCGCTCGGTTTCGGGGATGATTTGAAAGTGAAGGTGTCCGAGGGTCTATTGTTGTATCCTCCAAATACATACTTGTGTCTTTACTCCTATTTGCCATTTCTCTTCGAATATATTCTCTTACACTCTTGCCTTGTGAAAAACTCATCCGTGATGTGTTGTTACTTCATATAACCGGTCGCGGTAGCTCAGTGGTTATAGCGTTCGCTTCGTAAACGGGAGATCTTGAGTTCAAGTCCCGCTCGTGTCATGGCCACGTCAAACTTAAGACGTAAAAATAGGTAGTGATTGTTCCTTCGCCAAACGCTCGGCATTTAGAAATGCGAATCACGGGATTTTCGGATATGAACTTAAAAACGGAGGTTTCGTCTCACGGTAGGCGTTGCCACATTAAAGAATCATCTCAGAGCGCTAAGCATGGGTCTAAATTTCTGGTACTTCACATACAGTTGGTGACGTCTCAATATTAGTGAAAAATTCTCGACGGGACGTAAAAACAAAGAAACAATCACATACAGTACCGCATTTTTAGCCTCTTTTTTTTTTGATATGGTAAAGGTGTAGATTTACGAAAGTTTTTTCCCCAAATATATCGTTTAACGGTTAGATATAATTAAAACAATTTTACGATAGGTATGTATTTTTAAAATACTGAAAATAAAACCAAAATGTGTCTTTGACTTTCAGGACACTTGAAACCTTTCAGACAGCATTTCATCCAATGACAGGTTGTATTGCAATCTGGATCGTTATAACGACCGTGCAATTTGTAAAGTACTGACTAAAACTGTTGACACCCCTGCAGCAAAACTGATCATATGCAGAATAAGGTCTTGTATATCGAATCAGATGAATGATACAAATACCACATATTGGTGATGCTGGAATGTTGCTACATAAATATGGGAAGTTGGCGATCGCGAAGCTGAATTCATCTCGTTTGTCATAGATTTGTTAGTTTGATTTTAGCATCTATGCTCAATACAATATGTAATTACAAAGAAGATGTGGAAGACTGGATTCTTTTATTTCAAGTTCGCAGAATATTGGAAAACCGACAAGTTTTGTCCATGATTTTCTCGAGGCAACATTAGTGCAATCTTTGTTTCCTTGTTTGTTTTAAGTTGTCGAGAATTTTTCAATTACATTGAGACGTTACCAGCTGTAGGTGAAATACCACAAATGCCGAGCGTCTGACGGGGCTCGAACTCACGACCTCCTGATTTTACGACGCGAAGGCTCTAACCACTGAGCTATCGCAACCGGTCATTTGTACCATCAGTTATGAATATTCATAAAGTTATTTAATATCAATATTGCTGTTTGAGTTATCTTTACCGGCCGCGGTAGCTCAGTGGTTAGAGCGTTAGCTTCGTAATCGGAAGATCGTGAGTTTGAGCCTCGCTAGTGCCATGGCGTCAAACTTAAGACGTAAAAATAGGTAGTGAAAGCTCCCTCGATTGATTGATTGGTTGTTTTTCGTCCCATTTGACAATTTTACTCTCATATGGAGACGTCACCTTTGCGGTGAAGGGCTGCAAAATTTAAGCCTATGCTCGACATTTAGGGCCTTTGGGCAGGGAGGGATCTTTATCATGCCAGACCTACCGTGACACGTGGCTCAGTACCCTTCGGTTGTCAGAAGAGGCGACTAAATGGGGCGGTTTCGGATGAGACTGCAAGAATCGAGGTTCCTTGTTATAGGAGGTGTTGCACAATAACAATCCCTACCTGCTTAAAGGCCGTAGAAGCCGAGCACAGGTCTACGTTTTGCAGTCCTTCACCGGCAATGATAACGTCTCCATATGAGGGAAAGATTCTCGAGTGTGACATTAAACAAAACATAATCAATAGACCATCTCAACAATCTTACAAAAAATCAAAACAGCTAAAGAAACTGATATAAATGGCGTATGTCTGGTGTTTAGGAGTGGAGATTCACATTTTGATGAATGATATGAAGGGCTAATATCTATCTAATAATGTCTTGTAAATATCTTGTAGTAAAGTATATTATTTTAACTTCACTTAGAAGTAGAGTCATCGACAATACATACCTTCGATGATATTGAAAGGATCTCTCGCTGTTTCTGTTTGCATGCTTGTTTTGGGAGAATCTTTCAGCAGATCTAGGTGGAATATTACATTTATGGCGCTAATTTTAGGCTTCTTCATCGGGGCTTCATTTTCAAGGTCATCTGCAGAATACCCACGAAATTTGCACATATCTGGAGCTTAATTCCTAAATACTTGAAAAACGTCCCTAGGCCTAGGTCAAAATTAAACTGTTTTCGTTGAACTTACTGCATAATTGCATATAATGATTTATAGCTGTTTCTACTTTGCTTGCTTGCTTGCTTGATTGATTATATATTGTTTAACGTCTCACTCGAGAATCTTTCACTCATATGGAGACGTCACCATTGCCGGTGAAGGGCTGCAAATGTAGGCCTATGCTCGGCGCTTATGGCCTTAGAGCAGGGAGGAATCTTTAAGGTGCCACACCTGCTGTGACACGGGACCTCGGTTTTTGATGAGGAATGTTTGGGGGTAATTGTAAAGACAAAAACAATCAAAGATGACTTAATCAACTATCCTTGTATATCAAAATAAGCATTGCCTAAAAATCGATAATTCGAAGTTCACTATCAGACAATATATATATATATATATATATATATATATATATATATATATAGTCATTTGAGACACGAATAGTACATGAATTCGATGATTTCGTGACAAATTCACTTACGCAATCAACATGTCTATTATCTGGATAAGTATATATAAAACACGGCATATATAGATAAGTACACGTCGGACATTTAGCCAAATTTCGCAACATGAAAGCTATCTTGGTTCTCGCTATTGTCATTGTTGCAGGTAAATAGATATTTCCGTTTTGAAAAACAATTAACTTGCTTCGAATAAATGTTGCATGTAGGGAAATTGTCTAATAGTATGTAAAATAGGTACAACATTTATGCGGATTTTTTCTTTCACAAATCACAGCGTTGGGAAACCGTCTATTTTTATCATTTAAGCACGCTACAATGTTAATTTTCTGACATAACTACGAAGTGTATTCAGGCCAGCGCTTGATATTTTCTAAAATACTGCGTATAAATAACCTTTGTAGTTTGAAATACCACAATCAACTTGACAACGTCATCATCATGATGCCGACATTCCACACAATGAAGTTCAATATTAATGACCTGTAAGTTTGACATCTTTCTCGATTCTTTCTCGGAATGTCACACTATTATAATGAAGGATAATTATTCGAATTCTATTTCGTGTTTAAAACATGGGAAAGATATCTTTCAAGTGCAATTTCAGATAAAATCAGCTTTAACCTAAATTGCCTCCCTTGACCGACCCTTACCAATGTCCTTCACATAATATAGGAAATGCGCTGGAATCTGCTTTGTCTTTGTGGAAGAACGGTTGCCTGGGGAGTATTTTGTCCGTGTCCGTTTCCAATATATCACATTACCGTTTGGGTTTTTTTTGGTTTTTATTATTATTTTTATTATTGTTGTTGACATATTTAACTTGTTAGGGCGGCACTTATCACATACCTTTGGAGACTCCTATTTGCATTGGGAATCAGCATTTCGATTGAAATATATAATAAATGTACTTATTACTTCTTTCAACCTGTTTTACTATTTCTGAGCTAAGAATAGTACAAGTTTTTTCATGAATATTCTCAAATAAATTCTCGTTAAAAATCATAAGCCCCCGTGGGGTTCCGGGTTGTTAGAATAGATCCTCAGTACCACTTACTTGCCGTAGGTGGCGACTAAATGGAGAGGTCCTTCGGATGAGATCGCAAAAACCGAGGCCTCGTGTCACAGCAGGTGTAGCATGATAAAGATCCCTCCCTGCTCAATGGCCAGAGCATTGACCTAAAGTTTGCAGCCCTTCACCTTCAATGGTGACGTCTCCATATGAGTGAAAAATTCTCGAGCGGGACGTTAAACAATATGTAATCAATGAATAAAAATCATTGGAACGATTTTACAAACAATCTAATTTTCTTCAAATAAGACGGAATGTTTCTGCTATTTAGCTACTTCTCATCAGTTGTCAAGCTCCATAATAATATTCTTAATAGATCATAATCATATTGAAAGTATGGATTGTTGATTGATTGTTTATTGTTGTACGCCACATTCAACAATTTTTCAGTTATCTGGTGGTGTCCAGTTTTTATTGGTGGAGGGGAGAACCCAGATACAATGTACCTTCCGAAAGTAAACTGGCAAACTTTCTCATATATATCGGCGCGAGCGAGACTTGAACCCGCGTCGACTAGAGGTGAGAGCCCTTGTGATTTTGAGCGCGATGCTCTAACTACTCGGCCACGGAGGTCCCCCGTTGAAATGGAAGTGGATATGATTGTGCTATGGAAAGCCTCAATACGTGATGTTTAAACAGTGGCAACAGCTTGGGTATATAAAAAGGCGAACATAACTAACAGCATATCTTACTATAAAGAGAATGAACTTGACTTACATCTAGACCTCATGATTGCCTCACTTTAAACCATACGTTAATAATACCATTGCTGAAAAGATTTGACCCCTTTTGTAAGAGATTTTCTTTCTGATTTTGCCCGATTTTCGTGGAGACAAGCACTTAAAAAGCATAAAAGAAAAGGATTTATTGGCAAGGTACACAGTTTCATGATGTAATTCCATTGCTCGTTTGCCAACTGGTCAGCATTTAAAAGTAAGAATCACAGTCTTTCTGAACATAACGGAGATCCTATATCGGGATACAATCCTCACTGCACTGAGCACTGAACAGAGGTGTTAGATATATGTTACTTGAACTACAACTGTTGATTCTGAGTAGGAGCGAGAAAAGAAAAAACAACACATTAAACTGTATTACTGTCCGACATCTTTTCTTCTAGTGAGACAACAAACAGATGAAGGATGTTATGAGAAGAGCGAATAACGTAATGCATATCTTATTTTAAGGAATATTTTTTTCAGTTTCCTCGGAGTTCTGCTCAGATTCGGGAGACTGTTCTGCAACTAGCTGTGGAGGAGGGTCAACATTACATTGTATTAGCCATCAGTGCACGTGTACTACAGCAGCTGGTGGTGATGGTATGTAATACATAGAAATATTACACCTCACAATGACAAGAACTAATCTGATTGACGTATACTACAGCAACTGGTATGTAATACATAGAAATATTACACCTCACAATGACAAGAACTAATCTGATTGACGTATACTATAGCACCTGATGGTGATGGTATGTAATACATAGAAATATTACACCTCACAGTGACAAGAACTAATCTGATTGACGTATACTATAGCAACTGATGGTGATGGTATGTAATACATAGAAATATTACACCTCACAATGACAAGAACTAATCTGATTGACGTGTACTACAGCAGATGGTATGTAATACATAGAAATATTACACCTCACAGTGACAAGAACTAATCTGATTGACGTGTACTACAGCAACTGGTATGTAATACATAGAAATATTACACCCCACAGTGACAAGAACTAATCTTATTGGATTATCTGGTTTTATGTTTAGTGAAGACAAATGTCCTTGAAAGAAATATCACAATGGACGAAAATGTCGCTCAATAATAAGAACAGGACTCTGTTATAAATTGAATGGATTCACACTGCAGTTGTGGTAAAGGAACTGAATGATCGTTAGGGATATATAAAAAATAAAGCTCAATGGAAATTCCTTGATGCTTTTCGTGGATGAATTTATCTTACTGTACGCTATTCGTTAACGTAAGGTGTATACATTAGTAAACACTCATCACAGATGGACTTATTGCAGCCACAAAGTAGACAAAGAAAAAGAATTGAATGTGGAAGCCTTCACAATAATAAATAATTATTTCATCAACTTAGATGAATGCAGAACATTACAGATTGTCAATGTAGGTATATCTCAAACTACTTCTAAAGATAGACGAGGAATGATAGACGAGGGGTGATAGACGAGGACTGATTGACGAGGGGTTATAAACAAGGACTGATAGACGAGGGGTGATAGACGAGGACTTATAGACGAGGGGTGATAGACGAGGGGCGATAGACGAGGACTGATAGACGAGGGGTGTTAGTCGAGGAGTGATAGACGAGGACTGATAGACGAGGGGCGATAGTCGAGGACTGATAAACGAGGAGTAATAGACGAGGACTGATAGTCTTGATCTGTAGCTTACACCAACCATGCCTGTCTAAAGAGACATGAATTGATGAAAATCTAAATCCTTCATTTCACCTCTCCAGATTTTTTGTTTGTTTGCAAAACATGATTTGGTATTCTGAGATTAAATAAATCCAAAGCAATTTTATTACCGTTAAGACACACTATTCTTGGCATGAAGCCGTGTGTTCTGATGCATATGACATTTGTAACCTGCTATGGAGAAGAAAAAGATAATATCTGAAATATACACTGAATATTATTACATTATGTCTATTTTTAGGAGGTTGTACTATGGCCAGTGATTGCAGTGGCAGATGTAACCATGGTCGCGACCACCACTGTATCGACGGCCATTGCAGATGTACTCACTTTTAAGCCTCTGACCAGATTAAATAAATAAATGCAGAAATAAAATTCGCATTCTTATTCCCACAACACAGTAATACCGTTACAACCCAAACGTAATACTCGAAATTGGGAACAAGAGGCCGACAGACCTTACTCTTCAACTGGATATTATTAAAGTATCATTTGTAATAAGAGCTATGAATCTTTAAAAGAAATGCTGTTCTGAATATGTAAGTTAAAATCAAATATCCAGCAACTGTATAAAACAAGATGTGTTCTTAGAATTTAAATACCCCCATAAAGCGCCCATAGAGATGGGAGATTTTATATAGCGCACGCGCGTGCGAGAGAGAGAGAGAGAGAGAGAGAGAGAGAGAGAGAGAGAGAGAGAGAGGGGGGGGCAATCCTGTCCTCCCCGAACGAACCGCTTCAAGCGAGCTGTTGCAATTTTATATCCTGTTTATTTTTCCTGTTGCACATATAAATTCCTTAGATCCGCCAATTCATTTGCATTGTGATATCAAAACAGAGACCATGACGTCACATATCACCTTGTTTTGTGTACACGGTGATGACTGTATTAAATTTTTTGAAAGTACTCCTTTCTTTATTCCATCTGTCAACTGAAGAATAACGTGTTTTGGAAATCGGATGAGTTCTATGTCGCGTCTGTTATAGTGTGAAGAACTTCACTTCTGTCGCTAAATATTTCAAGAGGATCTTTTTCTCTCAAAAGGTTCGAAACATCGAAAATGGCATGAGGGCAGCCATTTCTAGTAAGTTGAAAGACAACAAATTGAGAAGAAAATCTAAACTTATGATAGGTCGTAGGCTGTCGTAAAGTTACGATGATTTTTTTTTAACTTAACTTAAGTTAAGAAGTTTGATAAGACGGGTATTTATCGTAACTCAAGGTTACGACAAAATTTTGAACTTAAGAAGTTTAGTAAAACTCAGTCCAGATGTTCTACGATCGGTAAGTTATAGAAGAATTTATTTTATAACTATACTTTTTCTAGTTTTCGTTTTACAGTCGTGTTGTTTTTCAGCACGTATACTATACAATATCATGATGTTTACGTCATGATGTTGACGTTATGAGAATTAAAGTAGGATATGTACCTTTGAACAATTGCGTCCAAAAGATTAGATATATAGGTTAAAGATTTTTTTTACTTATTTTGGTTGTAAATAGTACAATTATAATTTTTTTTTTAAAATATTAAGAACTGTATATTTTCCATGATTTTCAAACTTTGTGATATAAGGCACTCCCCTTATAAAACCAGACAGTTTTCCCACTGCATTGGACATGATTGAAAAATCATTATGAAAACTTAAAATTTCGTGTGGTAAAAGAACCACAAGGAGTAATATTGCTTTACCGCCTACCTCAAAGACGTTTCTATTTTATTAGATATTCTTATCCATATTACTATGGTCATAGAAAGAGAGAAAACTCTATATTTGTTAGAACTCGAGTCAATTAAGTAATAGAAAATAGATTTTAACAACACCCCCGTTTATAAAAAAAAGTCTTTTTAATAGGTAATAATTTTTATTTACAAATCCAGTTCAAAAAGCTTTGTTGATTTACCAATGAAAAGGGTGGAGAATGTGGTTTGTGTTTAGAGACTAAGGTACGTTGAAGATTTCAAATGATAGGTCGGTTGGTTGTGAATTATTTAACGTCCCTATCGACAATATTTCACTCGTATGGAGATGTCACGAATACCTGTGAAGGGTTGCAAAATTTAGATCTATGCTCAGTGCTTACAGCCTTTGAGAAGGGGGAAATTTTCATCATATGAACCATAAACAAACAGTACCAATTTTGATGCACCAAATGTGCATGACGGCATCTCGTGTCTCTTCAGTGATGCTCAAGTCAAAAATGTTCGAAATTTGAAATAGAAACAAACTTGGAAGAGCTGAAAGAACAAAGAAAAAAAAAAGAAAAGAACAACAACAACAAAAAACAAACAAAAACAAAAAACACTGGAGCCAAATCAGGCTAAGGATCAGACCTATGCATGAGGGAGATAATCCTTAATTTTGATTGATTGATTGATTATTTATTTATTGCTTTCTCCGATCACGGTGGCTCAGTGGTAGAGCTCTCGCCTCGTGAACGGAAGGTCGTAAGTTCGAGCCCCGCGCCGGCCGGCCGCGTCAAACCTAAGACGTTAAAATAGGTAGTGATTGCTCCTTCGCCAAGAGCTCGGCATTACGAAGTGAGAGTCACGGGTCTTTCGGATGGGACCTTATAAAAAACGGAGGTCCCGTGTCGCAGCAGGTGTGGCACGTAAAAGAACCCTCACTGCTAAAAGCCATTAGTGCTACGCATAGGTCTAAATTTGCAGCCCCGTCACCGGTAATAGTGACAGTCGCCGGATAGCTGAAAAATTGCTCAAGCGACTATAAATAAAAAACAAACAAACAATTTATTGCTTTCCGCCACACTCAACAATTTTTCAGTTATCTGGTGGCGTCCAGTTTTTGTTGGTGGAGGAGAGAACCCAGATACAATGTACCTGGGAAGAGACCACCGACCTTCCGCAAGTAAACTGGCAAACTTTCTCACATATATCGGCGCGAGCAAGATTCGAACCCGCGCCGACTAGAGGTGAGAGGCCTTGTGATTTTGAGCCCGATGCTCTAACCACTCGGCCACGGAGACCCCTAATATATCATTGAGGAGTCGAAGTTATAGGATACTTAATTTTGAAATGAATTTCTTAATTTTCTCACAGCAAATTTTTATCGGTATTGTCATGCTAACACAGCAGTACTTAGCAACTGAGCTGGTGAAAACACTTGGGACTAACGGTCCACCAGCTGAGAAAATCGAACCAGTGGCTATAATATAAAGCATAAAAACATTCCACAACAGCCGTGACACCCGAAGGTCCGCACACCTCTTACGACAAACAAGGGGTGTGGAGATCCTATTCGAACCCACATCCAACTGAAGGAAATAAACTTTTAGAGTTAGTGTCTCATGACGACTATTGAATAAATGTTGACTATGTAATTCAAAGGTATTACTTTTAATTCTACACATTTTGGAGCATGATTATGGTCAAAATATCTTACCCCTTTCACAAAAGGTGAAGTAATTAATACTATCTAAATAACACGCTAGACTTATCAATCATTTGATACGACATTCCTCCTTGCATTAAAGAGTGCTTAATTTGAAAAATGCACCATAGTGTACTGTGCAGCTATAGAAACACGCTCACAGTTGTTTAATTTGTATGATCAAGACAGAGACTCTACCACATCATTAGAATAGCTAATTCACTGGCAAAACAGTAAAACCTCCTGTATGGAAAGTCTAAGATAATTAACATTATTCAATCTCGTAACTCCCATAGAAAATACAAACCAGAAAGACGGGTAAACATGGACCCCTGGTCATACCAGAGGTGGAAACAGCTGTCTACAAGGAGTAAGCATCCCTCGTCGACCGGTCACACCCGCCGTGAATCCTACATCCTGATCAGGTCAACGGAGCAAACCGTAGTCAGAATCAATGTGCATAGAACAGCCTAAGAATTGGTATGAAACACGCCAGAAAGAGTTAGACCTAATGGAAAGTTGTACTGGGAAACTAGATCTTTTTAACGATCATAAAATTTGCGAAATCCTGCATTTAGACGGGAGTCTAATAAACTACTGTTACATCAGCTTGTTTGTCAGTAGCCTGCTTCGATTTAAAAACTGATATGCAGAACAAGCTCTACCGTATCGAATCAGTTGGGAGATATAAACACCATATGTAGGTGATGATAGAATATTTATACATAGATAAGGGAAGTTGACGATCGAAAAAATTGAAACCATCCCGTTTGTCATAAAATTAAGTTGTTAGTTTGCCGCCAACATCTATTTTCAGTAAAATACCTAAGTACGAAATGGATATTGAAGATTGTGGTGTCCTTTACATCAAGTTCGCTGGAATATATCGAATCGACATATGAATGAAAATAACCATTGTTAATAAAACAAAACCTCGTCGATATATCTAAATATCGAATGGAAGACCACAGCGAGAGATTTTTACTTCTCACATAAAAGCTTTTGAATGAATTCTGCTTCATAAGAATATTTTTGTTTTTGTTTGTTTGTGTTTTTTATTTATAGTCGCCTGAGCAATTTTTCAGCTATCCGGCGACTGTCATAAGAATATAAAACCAGGTCAGCTAACAAAGGAGCACATAGGAATTCCAACAGACTGTTGGAAGACCTGATGACCACAGACTACGAAAATATTGTCAATGAGGACCTCTAGCATCTTTTTGATATCAACTTCAGAGTATTTGTGCGTGGAGTCAGAGTGGTGTTTAACAAAATATTTTTTGGAACGATCGATCACTCTTATATGAATATTTCCTTTTACCATTTATTTTAATGAACCAACTGTCTATGATGTCAAAAGTTCTATTCTTTAATTTATTGTGAGGTATGGTCGTGTAAAGTGTTCTAAAATCAATGTTTTAATGTTGTTAATTTGAGAAAAATTCACTTAAAGTTCTTTGTAAGTTTCAAAAATCTACATTTCATTTACACCACTTCTGGCATATGTGGTGGTACAGCACGTTTAACATTTCTCCTTCACAGCAGTTAATAATTTCGTAAGGAGCAGAGATAGGGGCATGATAGAACATATCTGGATCCAGCAATGTATCTTTGTTTGTAAAGATTTTTGTGGAGTTTGGGGATCCAGTATAGATACGGTAAATCATATTCTTCCGCTTCACTGACTGGAATATTGAATATATTTAAACCTGAAGCATGATTGTGAAGGATTTCATCTTTTGAAAGGGCAGTTGGTGTGTAAGTGAGATTACTGAATATGAAATCAATGCCAAGTTCGTTTAGAATGCAGTTGTAGTAATGCGCCTTACAAAGTAGTAGAATGTTGTTGCAAGCTTTGTCAGCTGGAATCAAAATACATTCCTCATGTAACCTATCTAATTTTTTTTATCACTTCTGGTTTACTAAACTCTTTTTTCTTACACAGGTTTTTAATAAATGTAAATCTTACATGACATTTTATGGGAATTGGCATTAAATAGGTATGTAAATGCATATACAATTGATGCCACAAATTATACATGTATATACTCTTATTGTAAATGATAGAAAAATGCTAAAATTCAGCACAATTTACCATTTGCAATTTACAATTTGTCATAATAACAATGGAATTATAAATATGACACACAACATTTGCCTTATATAGTGGTGGTGGGGTGGGTGGGGGTGTTGATACTGTTTGTAACATTGCCTTTCAAAGATTTTTCTTTTCCTTCTCATCACTATATACATGTATAACTGTCAACAAACCTTTGGTACAAAATATTTTTTAATTAATTTGCAAGATATATAATTACTACTTGTATACTTATTTGATTGCAACTGTCAAAATTCTGTTGGTTCTGCAAATTTGTAAATGTGAAGTGTGTGTGTGTGTGTGTGTGTGTGTGTGTGTGTGTGTGTGTGTGTGTGTGTGTGTGTGTGTGTGTGTGTGTGAATGCATGTGTGTGTGTGTGAACATAACATACTTGTTTGTGTGTTAATTAATACCAGAATTTTTACATTCTGAAGAAATTTTATTCATAGATAGGAATAAAAAGTTTGGGAGTTTTTTTCTATTAATTCAGTTGCACACTATATCAGTAAAGATTATATGAAACTGAAATATAATATATGTGCCTTTGACTGTTGGTCATGAAAATTTTTTTTTCAATTTTTTTGACAAGTTATTTAAGATAAATATAATGAATGATTAAGATAAAATGCATATTCTGTAATATGTCTGTTTTCATTCAGGCTAAAAATGAAATATGTTTGTTTGCATTTTTTGATCTGGAGTTATTTACAAACAATAGTTTGGAGAGTACGAAATATTTTAAATGTACTTTGTTTAAATTCTGCTGCAATAGTCATTATTAAAAGTATTAGTACATTGTAGCAAATGCTATCTTGTATGCTTTGGGATTAGTGGAAAAAAATGTTTGAATGTCTGAATTACCAAAGCAAATAATAATAATAGTAAAAAGGGTAAATTAAAATGATATCCGGGGATTGAAGATTTTCATTAATAGGTCAGACATAAGGACAAACAAAATATCTTCATTACGGCCTCATTTGATAAAGCATGAATTCAGCTTAAAAATATGAATACATATTGCAGTGTTTTAGCCATGCATAATTTTAAAATATATGATTTTAATCTGTGCCTTAAATGTCCCAACCTCCATAGTGCTTACCAATCAAACTTGATTTTCAGCAAATAGTTGTCTGTACCTCAGTCCTCCTTCTGTGTGACAATTCTGATGATTACCAGCAGCGTACCTATCATCTTGCTGGTTGTTAGCATTTTCATCACCATCATCAGGACAAGGTATCTGTCTAGATCTGCATGTGTTGTGCAGAATACAACATGCCTTGTCTAGAGAAAGGCGGATTTCTCCATGCAGAACATGGAATCTTCTCTTACATTGGCCTGTCCCTCTCTCTACAACATTTCTTGTCTTCTTGTGAGTCCTATGATTGAACAAATTATAATTTTATTAGGAAAGTAATATCTTTGTCTTATATCAAATTTGTAAAAATGGGATGAGGTAATTTGAAAATCTGATGAGAAATCTCTGAAATGGAGAATGACGAAAATTTAGTAAAAGCACCATGTTTTAATGAAGAAAAAAATCCCCCACTGCTATCAATCAATACACATGCATGTAGACCTATTCTGTGGGAGAAAAAAACGTTCTTTACACTAAATGTGTTAATTTATCAAAATTCACTTTGAATTTTATGATTATAAAATATAATGGACATTATTATATATTCTGGTACAGGTTGCCTAATTTTGAGATGCAGGTGCCTGTTTAATTACTCCCACCCGGCATCCCACCCCTTTCCTCATTTTATTTATGAAATAATTAATAATGTACCCTTTACATGTCAGGCAAACATAACAATCAAAGTAGATTTGTGTTGTTAAAAAAATCTTGTTAACGTATTGTTAGTTAATGATTGCTGATGAAAAAAACAATTGAATGTCAGTTTGGATCCGCCACATAACTGAGTGTAGAGGGCGCTTTAAGAGGAAAGAGAAAGTAGGTTTAGCATGATGAAGGTAATGATTCTCACCTGTTTTAATTTGTCTGAAAACCTTCATTGGGGAGCCAAGAGCCATCGCTTTGAATGGTACCCACTATCTCCTAGCAAGTGGGTATGAACAAGTAACCTTTGTTGGTCAAACTGCACTTTGAGTCCACTTTCATTGAGAATCCTGGCGTCATGCGTGGAACCCGGTCATTTTGCTACTTCATCAAGGCTTGTGCAGAATGGATCAAAGACCACCTGTGTGTTGATGCTATGGTAACTGTGTCTATTTATATACTCATTTTCATATTCTCTTGGGGCAATGATTTGAATGTGAGTGCCGTCAATGGCCCCAACAACTCCCGGGAATCCAGCGATAGTATAAAATTCCTGTTGAATTTTATGAATGTTATGAGCATTATGTTGGAATTGAATGAATCGTGCAATAATACTTGGGGAGGACAGACTTTTGAGGGTTGCAGTTATAGCCCTAGACACGGTGGACTGGGAATCACACATATCGTCTCCATTACACAGTTGCATCTTACCAGTGGCAAGATTGATTGATTGATTGATTATTTACTGCTTTCCGCCACAACAATTTTTCAGTTATCTGGTGGCGTCCAGTTTTTGTTGGTGGAGGAGAGAACCCAGATACAATGTACCTGGGAAGAGACCACCGACCTTCCGCAAGTAAACTGGCAAACTTGCTCACATAACGCCGCGGTCGAGATTCGAACACGCGCCGACAGAGGTGAGAGGCTTTGTGATTTTGAGCCCGATGTTCTAACCACTCGGCCACGGAGGCCCCCTACCAGTGGCAAGAAATCGCAGAGTGAATAAGATTTTCTGAAGTGGCGATACAGCATGGTTTCTATGTGAACTACTGATAATTTCATGACCAATTAATCTTTCAATGAAATAGATACCGGCTGAATCCAATGTAAACCTTTGTACGAGTTGTGTGTCACTACACTGAGCTAAATAATCCTTTCTTTCTCGAAAATATCGCCTGTGTCCTCCATTGGCAGCAATCATGATTCTTGACTTAAGTTTTTCTCAACAATTTAAGACTGCTATAGACTACACTTAAAGTGTAAACTGTTTAAGGATTTTCTTACACTTATATAGTTTTATGAATAAAACTAATTATAAAAACTCAAATTCTTAGAATCACTGAAGTTTTTTATTGGTTTAAGAATTTTCTTATACTTAAGTACATTCTAAGACAGTTTATGAATTCCAGCCCAGGTGCCTAAAAGTGAGTAAACATCCCCTGTCGACCAGTCAAACTCGCCGTGAACCCAATATCTTGATTAGGTACACGGCCTGCCTCGATTTCAAAACTGATCATATGTAGAACAAGCTCTTAGATATCGAATCAGATGAGAGATATAAACATGATATGCAGGTGATGATGGAATATCGCTACATAGAGAAGGGAGTTGACGATGGAGAAATTGAAATCATCCCGTTTGTCATAAATTTAAGTCGTTTGCCGTCAGCATATGTTTTCGATAAAATATCTAACTACGAAGCAGATGTGGAATGTTCTGTGATTTTTTTTATTTCAAATTCAAATCGATAAATGAATGAAAATGATCATTTTTAATAGATAAGAAACGTCGTCGATATCTCTAAATGTCGAATGGAAGGCCACGGCCTTGAGCGTCACTATCCTGAAGAGAGATTTTATCATCATTATCTTAGGAGAATGACTGGACTATTACACTTTTTATATACAGCATTGTCTAGACGGAAGCCGCAGGCCATTGTGACTTCTATTTCACGCCTATGGTCTTTCGTGGCATAGTCGAGTTTGTTCTCTCCAATCTTCATCGTCATGTAGTCATGAGGAAGGATATCATAGTCCAATTAAGAGTAAATATAAGAATGGTTCATTAAGTTTCCTTGTTTTGAGAAAATGTGATTACATTTCTGATTCATTACTGAAACCTAGTCAAGATTTCCCTCTATCGTATGAAGTTTCAATTCCGTTTTGGATTTAAAAATACAAATCCACTGAGATATTCAATTGAAAAAGTAGAAGTATGCATATAAACCACTGAATCCTTGCACAAAATATGAAATTTAATCAGTTATTTTCTTTGTCGCTCGTCCATGACACTGTCAATAAATGTCTACGTCACGACGGCACGACCGGTCGACACGGGATGATTACTCTTGCTAGGCACCAGATCCCACCTCTGCTACGTCCAAAATGTCGACGTCACGACTTCTCTGTTTTATTTTAGGTCAGAAACACTATGTTTATTTACCTCATACAAGAAAACTGTGTAAGATATCATGAAGGACAAGACCGATTTTCCTGGTTATCGATTTTGCTGGTTATCGAACTTAGCTATTTACCCGATACATAACGATCTAGTTTGTCAATTTTATCATTTATCAGGTCAAATGTTGTCTGGCTTGTTTCATACCAATTGGTAGACCGTTCTTGATACACTGATTCTAACTGCGGATTAATCCGTGTACCTGATCAAGATCTAGGGTTCACTGCGGGTGTAACCGGTAGACAAGGGATGCTTACTCCTCCTAGGCACTAATCCCACCTCTGGTATGTCCAGGGGTCTGTGTTTGCCCATCTCTCTTCTGATTTGTACTTTTTATAGGAATTACGACATTGAATACTGTTCATTATCTTAGTCTTTTCATACAGCAAGGTCGTAGTTGATTATACAGAATGACCGATATTGGTTGATCGGCAGATTTTGTTCATGAACGGTATAAGCGTTACATGTCAGTTATCAACGTTCATTGTGGAAGACGCTAAATATCCATTTATTATTTTTCTTATCATTAATTGCTGTTCCAGTTACCTCACCCTAACTTTTTTCTTCATGCAGGAATAAGAATTTTTGAAATCAAAACAGCTGGGTTTTGTTTTGTTTTGTTTTTGTTTATTCGGTTTTTTTTGTTTGTTTTTTTTTGTTTGTTTGTTTGTTTGTTTGTTTGTTTTTCTTGTTTGTTTGTTTGTTGGGGTTTATTGTTTTGTTTTTTTGGTGGGTTTTTTTTTGTGTTTTTTTGTTTGGTTTTTTTTTTTTTTGTTTTTTTTGTTGTTTTTTTGTTTTTCTGGTTTGTTTTAATGAAAATGAACTACGAATTGGTTCATTTACCTGATCAAGAATAAGGCTCACAGCGGGTTTGGCTGATCAACAGGCGATGCTTACACCTGATTCCACCTCTGGTGTGTCGTGATCGGTATTTTTCTAGTTTTGAGTCTCTTGATTTGCATTAAGTAACCGAGAGACACCTTAGCCACCAATGCCCTTAACGGATGTTTATATACTCGCACGAATAATCAAAATATAAATATCACCAATACCTGTATATTTCTTTGTCTTTGGGGGTGTCTCAGTAAGTATACATGTTCACAGCTGATCAGTACCTCATGCTTTTCATTTGTAGCAGTTCTATATCTTTTAAAGATTACTTTCTACTAAATCTATATGTTATAACTACGACGTAAATAAGGTAGATTTGAAACTTATCAATTCTACGATAGTTTTCCCCCTACATATCTTTCAATTTCTATTCATATAAGATTTGTCTGATGTGTTATTCCTCCATAAACAGCAAAACGTAAAGGCTAAAAAAAATCAACTTCATTTAGTTGATTAACATTTTCGTTGAATTTAAATGGTGAAAAATATACGGATTGTGTTCCTTACCCCTGTTTACTGTTTCCCACTGCAAGGTAGAGTATCCTATCTTCCTTACAGCTTCTTTTTATCCCTATTTACTTTGCAGCTACTGAACACAATAGAATAGAATGTAAAGCATAAGGCCGTATTTGTACGCCCCAATAAAGAATATTTCTTTTGCATGGAATCGTCGTCAGCTTTAGATGAAATGCCACACTTTTTCACCTATGCATCGCGCCCAAAACTCAAACAGCGAGAAAGGGACCCTTAATGATGTGGGGCCTCCGTGGCCTAGTGGTTAGAGCATCGGGCTCAAAATCACAAGACCTCTCACCTCTAGTCGGCGCGGGTTCGAATCTCGCTCGCGCCGATATATGTGAGAAAGTTTGCCAGTTTACTATTGGAAATCGGTACATTGTATCAGGGTTCTCTCCTCCGCCAATAAAAACTGGACGCCACCAGATAACGGAAAGATTGTTCAGTGTGGCGGAAAACAACAATCAATCAATCAGTCAATCATGTGTAATTGCACAGTACACCTGCAGTTTCTCCTTCACAGCAGTTAATATTTTCTTGAGGAGCAAAGATTGGGGCTTCATATATAGATATTTATAGGAGAAATATTTCTATAATTTAGATTAAGATATCGGATTGACTATGGAACTCAATGAAACACGGCAGATATTTTTAAAACAACATCCCCCGTGTAACACAAATACCTTTTACAAGTCTTTTGTTGTTTTACCGAGGGGAAGGTACAGACCACAACACAACCCAAATGCTGGCACTTTGATTAATTGTAAATGGGGTTAAACAATGCAAAATGGGGATTAACCATTATTTTGCTCAATTAAATAAATTATAATTCATTTCTATTAATAAGCATTTTAGAATATATGACGTTTCAAAGCCCGATTTCAAGGAACATATTTTTCTATCCCATAATAAAATGAAGTTGTAATTAATTAATTAATTCTGGTATTACAGTTAATGATCAAGTACTAATGAATTCTACCTTGCATTAAAACATAATCTCATTAGCAGAATTGCAAATTTTTTCAAATATTCGAGTAGAAAATGTAGAGTTACCGTGCGTGGTTCTTTGGAAGATGAAAAGGTAAAATAATGAACAGTGATGACTCCCATAAGGAATCCAAAATGAAGAGGTTAATGAACAAGGAACCCTGGATACACCCAGAGGTTGGACCAGGTACCCAGTAGGAGTAAGCATCCCCTGTCGACCGGTCACACCCGCCGTGAGCCCTATATCTATCAGGTAAATGGAGCACTCCGTAGTCAGAGTCAGTTCGCCAAGAACGACACAACAACCGTCACGAAACACGCCAGACACCACTCGATCCAATGATAGATGAAACATTATATTCTACCAATAGAATGGGGTTTATTGTCAGTGTAGGGGATGTGACATATGCCTGCATCGTAAAAATTAAATAATGCACGTTTCCTATATTTATGTGTGTTGAGCAAAATCACCCTAATCAATAAACCCATCGTACATAGCGTAACTTTTACATTTAGAAATGTATGTCCTGGGACCGTGTTTGCCAACTCTTGATTTTGTATTAGAGCAGTTATCAGATTGACTACTGTCCGTTATCTTCACCTTTTCATGTTTCACGTTCATATTTTGAAATGTCAGGTAGCAACAGAAAGGAATTTCAGGATCGTTAAGTGTAACTTTGTAAACATCAGAGAACAGACAAAAAATATTTGATTCCGATTCCGAGTATGGTATCATTACCCACGCCTCCAGGGAATGCGCCTTGCTCTACAAAATCACATTACCAAACCATACCAGTACGTGCAAAGATCAACTTTATTTTACAATATCCATAAAAAATGCGAAAATATTAATAAAGAGTGTGCAATTTAAATAGACATACACTGTATCATCAATAAACTTTTTTTTTATTTTATTTTAAAACCACTGTTCTTCTTCACAATGTTTTACGATGGTCTTCTCGTCTTCCTGGTACTCCTCCCGTGTTGTTGTGAGGAGTCTGCCTTTTTTTCCGCAAGTCTCTTCTTCGTGGAGTATTGCTATACTTTTTGCACCTTTCCTGTATCTCTCTAGCGTTGTTGTAAGTGTCCTGTTCTTACACCCATCTGTCTGTGTTGCCACTTCTCTGACCGTCCTAACAGTCTGAGAAGTGGCATCCACTACCTCTGGTTCACTGTTTGGCGGTGTGCTTGTCTCCTTTGTCAGAAAAAATTCAGTTGTATAAATCACTAATGATATAAGATTCCCCAATGATATAAAAATCACTAATGATATAGAAATCACTAATGATATAGAATCCAGTTATGATATAGAATTCACTCGTGATATAAAATCCACTGAAGAAATAAAATCCACTAATTATTTAAAATCCAAGACTGATATGAAATATGAAATGATAAAGTTGTATCAACGAATACATTTGCGTTTTCCAATGAAAAAATTCTAGCATCGATATACATTCATAACGGTTACGATAATAAACCATTCGCTAATGAAACATATTGTTACTAGGGTATAGAGGGTAGGTGAATCGTTCATTAATGATAAAAATTGTGAGTGGAAAATATGCACAGATTCATCCACTAATCATAAGTAAATAATTAATATTTATTGATAATATTCCTAAATTAGTAGAACTGTACCAGACTGATAAATTGTAACATGATAAAGGGTACATTTATTATTCTCCTACTTAAAATCCAACTCAAAAAAAAAAAATCAAAAAAAAATAGAAGAAAAAAAAACACAACTTGTGAAGTGCATAGCAGTTAGGACGTGTCTGGTGTTTAATTATTGCGTGCAGGCATTTGAGAACGTGTACTTAAAAATATACTCTCCATGTATTCAAAAAAATAAAAATGCATGTCCATTCCTACTCTTTTGATCTGACCATTATTATTATTACACATTAACTTACAGTTACGGGGAAAAAAATTAAAAAAAAAAAAAAAAAAGATTCACGTGTTAACATCAAGGCTTTCTCGAGCTGAGTAAAAGAAAAAATGCGCCAAAAACAGCGACATCTTTTGGAGAGGCGAATAACTAAGTGAAAATAATTTCATGCTAATCCGTTACACTTCAACGCCGAAATTTGATTTCTTTAACCTAAAATCATGCAACTCCAAAACACAAGCACAACTTGTAAAGTGTATAGCAGGACGTGCCTGGTGTTTAAATGAGACCCAAAGAAAGTTTCTGAATGGTTAGATGTAGACAATAATAGTAGGCAAAACAACAACAACAAAAAACAAACAAACAAACAGAACCAAAAAACAATAACAACAAACAAACAAACAGAACCAAAAACAACGAGAAAAAAAACCAAAAAACACAAAAACTTTGACATTTCGTTTCAAAACAAAAATCAACATCAAATATTTAAGTTTGGAGATACTGACAATCTGTCATTAAGATCATTTTTCACATATCCGTCTTTCGCAGTTTCGGATCTCCATATAATAAATAGAATAACTAGGAGAAAACAACTTCATGCCAATCCGTTACACTTAAACTTGTGAAACTTTATCTATTTATGTTTGGGCTGGTGGTGGGAGTAAGACGTATTTCTGTTCAATTCTTGTACACAATAATTAATTCGCCCTCTTAATACTTTAATACAGAAAATTAATTAATGTACGTTCTAGCTCAGTAAATGATGTTACGAACTCAGTTGAATAGATCTATGAAGTGTGCATCTGTATAGTTGAATCATTGATATTTCAAATTTAATTTAATAAGAGTGCACATCATTCAGACGATAAAGTAAGTCTAACTTTAGTTAGACTGAGTTTGATAAAACATGAAATTAATCAAACAATATACGACATTTAGGTGTAATTATCTGAGCAAGAAAAAAGAAAATAATAAAAAATATCGGAATGCAGTTCAAGTTGGCGCTCTCATACATGGGATATCAGCCCTGTAAGAAATATTTCCAAATGTAAAATGAATAAAACATTTCATTATTTGAATTTCATTCTTATTTTAATGTAATTGTAGACAAAGTCATGGTAACATTCAATATAACATGACGTCACCTGCTAGACACCAGAACGCCGTACATGTCTTCCTAACTAATATAGTAATTATCGTTATATCGCAGGGGATATATCCGGGGTTTTTTTCTGTTCTAAAACTTTTTCTTTTATGTAAATAGTTATTGTATTATTTCTGAATTAGGCTCAAATTTTATATTGTAGCAATATTACAATATATCGGTCAGGTTAGCTACGTGGTTAGGTCACCTATCTAGAAATGCAAGGGTCCAGGGTTCGATATCTGTCTGATCCATAAAATTTAATTCCTCCCATTTTTTGGTCACATATTAGTAATGACCAATGTCACTGTTGTATATGGTACAAAAATAATGGCCTTATGCTGAAGTACCGGAAGGAACGTGAATATACCCTTGTGAATGAAAAATAATCACTAAACATTCCTCTTTGACCCACTTTAAATTGTATGAAAGTATTAGATCCCCGGGCCAGAACAATGTGAACATCATTAAATGATAATGAAGGGTGTTTAAAAGCTATTACACACTCTCCGCCTCTCTTAGATCCACTACAACTTTAAGGAAAACGAATGGATCTCACTGCACCGACATTATGCACATATGTAAATGGCATTAAAGTATTGTTCAAAGTTTCAGATCTATTGGATAAGCCATACAAGAGAAGTGTTCACAAGTTATTTTATACCCCCTTCGATCCAGTATAACTTTTCGGGAAAAACAAATCGGATCCTCGCGTCCCAAGAATATGCACAAATAGCATTGAAGTATTGTACAAAGTTTCAAATCAATTTGATAAGCTAAAGCTTCAAGTGTATAGGAGCTAGGAGAAGAGTTTACAAGATTTTGCGACAGGCAGACAAACAGACGGAGAGAATGTTTCCCTCTGGAAGAAATGAGACACCATGAAGTGATTATTCATGAAATCCTGGACCGAGTTTCGGCCACTATCTTTATTTAAATGTCATACTTTTAGACCCTTTCCATCGGAACACGATCCTAATCCCATCATGCAAAATGTTGGGGATGAGCCACGTGAATTCGTTACTATTTTAGGTCATATATCCAATAATTTATATCAATAGTGGATTTTTTTTCATCTGTGGTTTTTTTTTTTAATTCACTTGTAAATTTTATATTTATTATTAGTGGATTTCATATCATCCAATAAAAGATTTTATATCATTAGTGGATTTTTATATCATTAGTGGATTTCATATCATTAGTGGATTTTTATATCATTAGTGGAATTTATATCATTAATGCATTTTATACCATTAGTGGATTTCATATCATTAGTGGATTTTTATATCATTAGTGGATTTCATACCATTAGTGGATTTTTATATCATTAGTGGATTTTTATGTCATTAGTGGATTTTATATCATTAGTGGATTTTTATGTCATTAATGGATTTTTATGTCATTAGTGGATTTCATATCATTAGTGGATTTTTATATCATTAGTGTATTTTATATCATTAGTGGATTTCTATATCATAAATGAGAAAAATATTTATATTGAAGTTGCTACCTACCGACACAGAAATCCCCTCCTGAGGTGCCCATCGATGTCCAAAAGATTGCCAAAATGTCGCCACTTTCTCTTTGATGCACTGTAAAGGCTTCATTACCATTGACCGCAATAAATTCGACGGAAATTCTGGAAGGACACTTCTTCTTTCACACCTGCCGGTCTGGTCATCATCTAAAGCTATAAAAATGTGTCAAGCGTCATACGGTATTTATAAATCTAATGCTTTTGTCATTACAATACGTAACGATAAGCATTTCCTCATGAACGCTCTGCAGTTGTAAACAATATATACAGTTCGCGAATGAACACGGAATATTGTTAATAAATAAAAGAAAACTTACTTGGAATGTTGCAATTATATATATATATATATATATATATATATATATATATATATATACACAAACATATTCAGTACCAAGACTCAAGACTGTTGCTCCACCGTCCATAGTTAACTAGAGAGCTACAGGTCTACAACTAGACTCCCAGAAACTCATAATGCATAATGATTAGATTCAATCGGAATATCACAACAGGATATACATAATACTGAGACACACATACCTTGTAATGCTGGGACTATCTCGTACTCCGCAGGCTGATTCCACGGAGCGTGGGATATCACACTCTTTTCTTGTACTTCTGTGAGTCTATTTGGAGTTTCCTCCCACCTGCACTCTGACATGGTGTCCCTCGAAACAGTGACCCATTTCCATTCAAACTTTGAATGGGCAGGAATTTCTACGGGAGCCACCCACTGTCCAGCGTGTTCTGGATTTTCAACTGTGAAATTTAAAAAATATGTTTGGTATAAATGAGTTCTTGTATCAAATCTAAATGAAGTTTTGCACTTCATGAAACAGAACCACCACATGTGTACACTTGTGTGTGACGCTTCATGAAACAGAACCACCACATGTGTACACTTGTGTGTGACGCTTCATGAAACAGAACCACCACATGTGTACACTTGTGTGTGACGCTTCATGAAACAGAAGCACCACATGTGTACACTTGTGTGTGACGCTTCATGAAACAGAACCACCACTGTGTACACTTGTGTGTGACGCTTCATGAAACAGAACCACCACATGTGTACACTTGTGTGTGACAGTTTACGACGATAATCTTTATTGCATCCCCAACACATTTCGTGCAATCTTTCATATATAGGGGTGGAATCAGTTATTGAAGTTAATAAAAAAAGGGGGGGGGGCGACGTCATGAGGCAAGGGATATGGGGGTTGCCTTAAAGTCTTGGAGTTTTGTTTTTTTTGTTGTTGTTTTTTTTTTTAGATTTTATAGGTCTTAAAATTTGTCTCCTGAGTGATCATTTTCGCTATTTTCTGTCATTTTAATGATGTGAAATTAGTAAAATGGCAGATTTTAAGGGATTTTAGGAATAAAATATAAAAATAAAATATAACTTCTCCAACTAAATGAATCGCGTGACGACAGCGTATAAAATGATCACACATCAAGCGAGGATCCAGAGGAGCCATCGGGAGTCTGCCCCAAACCCCCTGAAATTTCCAAATGAAAGATAATATAGTCATCTTTCACCCTAGCAACGCGTTTAATATTGCTTCATCAACTCTTCCGATCGACTTTATTCGCCCACTGGGGACGATTTCAAAATTCAAGGTCATAATATAATATGAAAATTACCGTAACGCTTAAATCTATCTATCTATCTATCTATCTATATATATATATATATATATATATATATATATATATATATATATAACCATAACCCCGTGGGGATCCGGGTTGTTAGAATAGATCCTCAGCACCCCTAGCTTGTCGTAAGAGGCGACTAAATGGGGCGGTCCTTCGGATGAGACCGCAAAAACAGAGGTCCCGTGTCATAGCAGGTGTGGCACGTTAAAGACCCCTCCCTGCTCAATAGGCCATAATCGCCGAGCATAGGCCTAAATTTTGCAGCCCTTCACCAGCAATGGTGACGTCTCCATATGAGTGAAAAATTCTCGAGCGGGACGTAAAATAATATATAATCAATCAATCAATCTCAACTAAAAGTAACAATAAATCAACAGATTTCGTCACCTGCGAGTGGAAAAAATTGCTTCTTTTGCTGTTATTTATCTTAAACAAGAGACCATGATTCACCCTAACATTTGAAATTTTTAGCCCCCCCCCCCCTAAATCCGCCACTGATATATCAAAATTCTTCATAAAGGACACATCGCATGTTTCCAGTTAAGCATACAGAATTCCACTCATTTTGTTTTCCTTATACATACAGTAATTGATTCTATTAGTTGGTTCCTTGAAATATTGTGATAATTAGTCACAATACAAATTTAAACCGAAGCCCCGATTTCAAAAAGTCTGGTTAATTAGTTAGGTAGTCACGTGGGTCAATGATGTCCTATACGTCCTTTCCCGATCAGCTGATTGTAAAAATAGTGTTATAAACTAAGTTAAAGAACCCTCACTGCTACGGCCCTGAGCGCTAAGCGTAGGTCTAAATTTGTGGTACTTCACCTACAGCTGATGACGTCTCCATATGAGTGAAAAATTCTCGACGGGACGTAAAACAAAGAAACAGCAAACAGCTCTGCGATCTCCAAAATCTGTTTATGACCTACGATAAAGAACCCTCACTACTACGACCCTGAGCGCTAAGCATAGGTCTAAATTTGTGGTACTTCACCTACGGCTGGTGACGTCTCCATATGAGTGAAAAATTCTCGAGCGGGACGTAAAACAAACAAACAATCAATTGATCCTCGCTCGTGCCAACGCCTCGTCAAACCTAAGACGTAAACATAAGTAGTGATTTTTTTTCCTTCACCAAACACTCGACAGTTAGAGGTTCTTTCGGATATGATCTTAAACACGGAGGTCCCGTGTCGCGGCAGGTGTTGGCACCTTCAAGAACCCTCACTGCTACGGCCCTGAGCGCGAAGGATAGGTCTTAATGTGTGGTAATTCACCTACAATTGGTGACGTCTCAATATGAGTGAAAAATTATCGACGGGACGTAAAACAATCAATCAAACAATCCTAGGCGCCTGATCTCACCACAAATAGTCAATCAATTGATCACCTTACATTCTATGCTTTTTTCCGATTTTTGGAACAGCTGAAAAATAATTGCAAAGGATACCAAAGTTACAGAATTCGGACTTTAAATTCAAATTAATAGAATTGCAAATATTGCGACAAGTTAAGACATGGTCTGATCTCCGTTAAGACCAATCATGTTTTCGAAGCGTTGACATGTTTGACCGGTTATGATATAAACTTTCGGTTTGTCAAACCAGCAAAAACGCTACCAAGGTGGAAATCCCGATACATACAGGAACTCGTACAACCATCAGTAGTCACGTAATAAAAAAGGGGGGTATGTTTCACACACTTCACCTTATTTGACAAAGAACATGGTCCGTTATTTCTTCAGTATAAATCTTTAGTTACTAGTGACATCACCGTATGAGTGGATAAGGTTTCGACAGGACTTAAAATAGTAATAATAATAAAATGAAAGACGACTTCAAACATGAAGAATCATCGCCATGGCCCTGGGAAAAAAAGACCACTTTCTCTCATGCAATCTCGCCGGCATTCATAGTTTTAATTTTAACCACGCTTGCATATATAAGAATGACACCCTATTTTGGGGCAAAAAATCTCAAAAAGTTCCAAAATGGAGTTAGATTTTCTTAGGAGATAAGTGATAAAAGCTTAATTTCAACTTTTGTAACAAAACTTTCCAGTACGATCTACCACTGTGTCAGTAGGATTTTGGCATTGAGAATGTTGCACAGTAAAATAATGTTTTCGTCATTTAATCAAGGGTTTACAGAACAATGGACAGTAGTGTGTTAATTTCATGACATGTACACCATGTGACATTCGTTAAAATAAAAATCAATCAATTGTTACAAATACTGAATTCAACACTGAAAAATTCCCAGTATTTCAAAAATACCCCTCCCCCTCCAAATCAATAGGACACATAGAAGTTTTATTAACCTGGTCTGAAAATCTGACGCAGTCAGAAAGGAATCCTCACCGATCTGTTTATGGCTGGATGTTCTGGTACAAACGACGCAGAGAGCAGTAATGTTTGTGATGACAGAAAACATTCATTTTGTTCTTTTTTTTCCTATCTTTGAAATGAAATCTGAAAGCGCTATACGTGCAGTTTGCTTCAATCTAAGGGGTGGATCCAGAAATTGCAGTTGGTGCAGGGTGAAGCCCTGGTACGGGCCCATGGGCGAAGCCTCGGGAACTCTTGAATTTTATAGATTTTATAGGGCTTGAAATGATTTCCTAAACAGTCATTTTTACTATTTTCTGTCATTTTTAATGAAGTAAAATTAATAAAATGATACCAATTTTAAGGTTTTTTGGAATAAATTATAAGTTCTTCCCCAAAAATTAACACTAAGTCAAGAGATCTTGTCATGAGGTCTTTTACTCTGAGAGTAAAAAAAAAGTTACTTCTTTTATCAATTATTTTCTTTTGAACAAAAGACCATAATTTAGATTAAATTTAAAATTTTAGCATGGAGCGCTCCGGATGCCCCCTCCCGCCTTTTTTTAAATCCACCAATGAATCTGATGCCTTGACCAATTAATTTATATTCTTTGTTTTTCTTATAAAATGTGAAATTTATTTCCGAGCATTTCCGATTTGCGAGAAATAAATTAGCCTACATTTGATGACTAGATTTAAAGGTAATACTAAACGGCTTAACAAAATGTGTAATTTTCCATCCGTTAATCAACGAATAATTATACCTGGGATTTTAAACACTCGGGAGATATTCCAATAATTGTTTTTCAATACTCTGAATAGTACAACATAATAACTGAAGATTTGGATAGATCATTATTTATTTATTTTTTTATTCATCAGGAAAAAAACCACACTGTATACCAAATTTAAGTTCCGAGACGGATTTCACATTGTAATGAAAGCTTATTATTCATTTTTAAGGGTCTGAATATCGGGGAAAGCTTGACCAAAAGAGAGAGAGAAAAAAATGCATTAATTTACCTGCTCCAACAGCTTTTTTAACATTTCATGAACGTATAATGATACCTGGGATTTTAAGTACAAGCGGGAGATAATCCCATAACTATTTTTAACACTCGGAATAGTACAGCATATTAACTAAACATTTGGATAGATCATTCTTATTTATTTATTTATCTATTTTTCATTCATTAGGGAAAAAGCATATACGTTAATTTACCTGCTCTAACAGCTTTTCTAACATCCCACGAGCCGAGCTGTGGAATCGATCCGCTGATGACCAACATCTGATCGTCGTGTGTGAAATAGTGAGTCATAAACTGGACCCAGACAAACTCCTCTGTTGTGTTCTTGCTCATCTTTGTGTTTGAATGTAGCTTAATGTTGTTTAAAGCAGTGGGTAAAATTTCTTCTAGCGACTGTCGTTGATACTGTATCAACTGAGAAGTGTATTATGACGTCATGTTATTGTTCTATGTATTATGACGTCATGATTTAGCGCCCATTCTAATCGTAACGACTTAATTAGAATCTCTCAATATATTACAGTACGTTGCATTTCTTTTCCTCCAGTCATTCTACAAGATGTTTTTAAAAAAGGCACTTAAATGATTATGAAATTGTACGTTTGCAATTGATGAATAACATGTAGAATGTTTAGGGAAAAGTTTTTATGTTAACTACTTTTAGATCACTTTTAATTGCCCAGCGTGTAATTACAATCATTAACACATGAATGTGCATGTGGTTGGAAGATTTTATTATATTTCTATAGAGTATCGTTAAAAGTTGTCAATAAATTAACCTGAAGTATCAATATAAAAGGGGATGACCATGCATTTTGATATATCAGAGTCAGTGTGTTTGATATATTACATATAATAACGAAATAGGAATATCTGCAAACCTTGAACATCAACACACAGGATCTCCAAAATACGTACAAGGACATTGTAGAATAATACCTCTATGTCCACTCTTTAACTTTTGCGTTAGCGACATGGGGATAATAGAATCTTCGGTTAAGAATATTTCCGTTTTCCATCAAACATCGATCTGTACTGCCAAAAACAAATGATTAACCTGCACTCTATTTCAGTAAGATTTTGTTTGTTTGTTTTACATCCCGTCGAGAATTTTTCAGTAAGAAGCACAGAAGACAAAACACCTCATTGTTATACAACCCATTCCAAGAAATTTATTGTTTGATTGTTTGTTTGTTTTACGTCCCATCGAGAATTTTTCACTCATATTTAGACGTCACCAGCTGTAGGTGAAGTACCACTTTAGACCTATGCTTAGCAATCAGGGCCGTAGCAGTGAGGGTTCTTTAATTTGCCAACGCCTACCGTGACACGGGACCCCCGTTTTTAAGGTCATATCCGAAAGACCCGTGACTCTCACTTCTAAATGCCCAGCGTTTGGCGAAGGAGCAATCACTACCTATTTTTCGTCTTAGGTTTGACGCGGCCATGGCACGAGCGGGGCTCGAACTCACGACCTCCCGGTTACGAAGCGAACGCTCTAACCAATGAGCTACCGCGACCGGTGCCAAAAAATTTAAATCCAGTGATCAGTCTCATAACTTCTATAAAGAATGAAAACTGAGAGTAGGACAAACACTGACCTCTCGAGACACCAAATTTGGGATTAGGTGCCTAGGAGGAGTAAGCATACCCTGTTGACCGGTCACACCCGCCGTCAGTTCTACATTTCGGTCAGGTAAACGAATGTATCTTCAGTGAAAATTAGTATGCAGAGAACAGCCTAACAATTGATGCGAAAATAATCATATGCAGAACATGTTCATAAATATGGAAACTTGAGGATCAGGGACAAATTGAAATCATCCCGTTTGTCCTCAATATCTAAAGAATTAAATACACATCTGAAAATTCTTATATGTAAATAATAAAAGCTGCATCTCTGAAGTTGATATCAAAAGCATGCTGGAGTTCCTCATTGACAATATTATAAATGTGGTCTTTGGTGATTAGGTCTGTTAGGATGTCCGTGGATTTGTTGTAAACGTAACAAGAACAAAGTAAAAAATATTTTTGATCATCGCTAGTCATGCTCCTACCTACCTCGGTTTTCACTGGCAATCAGATGCACAGTAAACCCTGTTTCAAAATCGTGTGTAGTTGCATCAGAAATCAAGGTGATTTTAAGTTCAGTTCCGGTTGTCTCGTCGCCTATTTTGCTGCATTTTTTACAACAAATAGATTCCTTAAGATTTGGAGTCTCTAAAATAGAGAAAACAAGGTGTACTAAGAGCCATCTTACTTCCTGCTGTCAACTCTTGGACATTTCAATGGACGTCAAGGACATAAAAAATTTGTACCGTTTGTGTTTTACATAAAATCTGGATAATAAGGTCATTATTGGATAAGTACACAATACTTTTCTGAAGTTAGGGACAGCATGCATGTGTAATTTTCTCGACCCTTGAATAAAAATTTGTTTATCACCCTATGCAAACCTTTGCTCTACGAGTTCAACAAAACATACAGGTACCCAGAATACCCCTGCAATTCCTGTAATACTCTGTCATAAAGAAATTCACAGTATTGCAACCTTGGTGATATTGTAGTATTACTCTCTTTCGATATCTACATCAGAATGAGGTGAGATCAGGTGCTTAGGAGGAGTGAGCATCCCCTGTTGACAGGTCACACCCGCCGTGAGACCTATATTTTCATCAGTGATCCAAAGTCAGAATAAGTGTCTAAGAAACGGCCTAACAATTGGTATAATCATATTAAACAGCATTCGACCTATTAATATTTGTAGATTAGATCGTTATAACAACCATAAGATTTGCAAAACACTGATTTTTAATCCCTTTACCACCATCATAGCCATTAGTAGTATGAAACATGTCACACAAAAAGATATGAGATCCTCCAGTTAAACCTGAAAGGTACCATTCCGTCAGTGCGTGTGAACATCAAAACCCTCTGATTGGGCGCCTCTCTGAAAATAAACTCTAGGGGTTATTTGTAGAGAGGAGGGACTATGTCGCGTAAGTACTAATTACTTATTGCAATACAAAGGAATTTCACATCTTATAGAATTTGTTTACTTCAAATTAAAGGAATTGTTCATAAGATGATATATTTCTTTCAAGTATAACTGTAAAGTAATATACTATTCAAAAACGTTGGGGATATTGGATTTACAAGGACAATGAAATGCAGATCATGAGGCCAGGAGGGAAACACAAGACAAGAAATATTAAGGAAACATTTGTCAATTTATTCGAAACCCTGTGTACAGTTGGAAGAAGACAGATTCTCTAGAATAAGGGTCGACACCAACATGGGGTCACACGGAAAATTTGCCACCATTGTGAAACAGAGTCAGTAATGGGTAAAACCCCCTCGGTTGGCCAGACAGGCTCGCATTCAGCGTGGCATACTCCTAACGAGAGCCCCGTGGGGATCCGGGTGGTTAGAATAGATCCTCAGTACCCCTTGCTTGTCGTAAAAGGCGACTATATCGGGCGGTCCTTCGGATGAGACCGCAAAACCCGAGGTCCCGTGTCACAGCAGGTGTGGCACGATAAAGACCCATCCCTGCTCAAAGGCCATAAGCGCCGAGCATAGGGCTAAATTTTGCAGCCCTTCACCGGCAATGGTGACGTCTCCATATGAGTGAAAAATTCTCGAGCGGGACGTTATACAATATATAATCAATCAATCCTAACGAGACGTTCCAGGTCATTTTGAGGAAGGTTATTCAAATCTTTTTGCAATGCTGCAGAAAGTTCTTGGACATTGGAAGGAGGTTGATGACGTTGGCGTAGCCGCTGTCCAAGCATGCCCCAGACATGCTTGATGAGGGAAAGGTCTGGACTGAGTGCAGGCCATGGTAATGTGGTGATATTCTGCTGTTGGAGATTATCTGTAACGATCCTGGCCCTATGACATCTGGCATTGTCATCTTGAAAAATAAAACGGCAGCCATAACGACGTGCAAACGGCACAGTATGGGATGCCAAAATGTTGTCCCGGTAGTACTCTCCTGTGATACGTCCCGCAACAACATGCAAGTTTGTTCTACCGGCAACAGTGATGTCTCCCCACACCATTACAGATCCACCCCCATACCGATCATGTCTAATGACGTTAACGTCATGGAAACTTTCGTTACGTCGGCACCAAACTCTCCTGCCAATGTCCAGCAAATCCAGTGAACCTCGAGAACATTACGTGGATCCATTGGCGATTATCCCAGCGTTGATGGTGACGACATCATTGGAGTTGGTCCCCAATGTGACGATCCCTCGGGGAATGACACGAAGACGTCGGGCCTGTAAGTGAAATCTGTGCAGTCGATTCCTACTGATCTGGCCACTCAATACCAAGCCAGTATCCCTTTGAAGTTGAGATCTTATCTGATTTGCTATTACCAGACGATTTCTCAAGGTAATAGTGCAGAGGAATCTGTCCTGAGACAGAGTTGTTGCCCTTGGTCGATCGGACTGTGGTCTATCTTGAACAGACCCTGTAGCACGATGTCTGGACCATAACCTGCTGATAACAGAATGGGAAACATCCAATACCCTTGCCACAGCGCCCTGTCTTGTGCCAACCTGTAGCATGCCAAGGGCAGGTAACCTCTCATCTTGTGTTAGATGGCGCATGGTCTCTGTTTAGTTAACGACTTCAACAACTGATAATCTGATGCTTTCTCTTCATAATCTTCCTTTAGAGTGGCTCTAACCTTCCAATTCAGAGGCATGCAAATTTGTGGCACAACACCCTTGATCATCAGTAGCATCCCGTGCAAATCGTGAGTGTGATTGATATGTTTGGGTGATGAATTTCTTTGGACATGCTTAATCGTGAAGGAACTATACAACATGATTTCATATCCCTTTGTATATGTGAACATTTTGATCCCCTACTTTTTTTAATAGTATAACATGCAAAATATTTTCTTTACCTCAATGAAAAATTTCCTTTTATCACAAATCAGGACGCGACATTGTAATTTTCAATATACCCGCTAATAGAAAACGGGAAATATGGATGAAAAAGATTTTCGCCCCTCCCCACCATTTCCTTTCGTTTTATGACCACCAGAAATTGCTATTGCCGATATCATGTAATAACATTTATATCGCCTTTATTGATCTTTTGCAGAAAATATCATGCCGACTTGCATAGTACCGAGCAAAATAAAATACATTGTAAACAAATGAATAATTGCGTACAACGAATTTCATCACATTGATTTATTATTACTGATTGATTATTTATTGCTTTCCGCCACTCAACAATTTTTTTTTTTAATTCTTTATTTTTGTATTTTTCATACATATACAGCATACTCATTCACCCTACATTCATACTGTGCACCTTATGCAATTAGCATTTCAGTTTTCAATAATAGCATAATGATGATAATATAATAATGATAATACACGTAAATGAAAGATCATAAAAAAATATAACTTTATACCATGTTAAATGACAATTTTTCAGTTATCTGGTGGCGTCCAGTTTTTGTTGGTGGAGGAGAGAACTCGGATACAATGTACCTGGGAAGAGAACACCGACCTGTTCGGCCGAGATTCGAACAGAGGTGAGAGGCTTTGTGATTTTGAGCCCGATGTTCTAACCACTCAGCCACGGAGCCCCCCCCCCCCCCCCCCCCCCCACATTGATTTAATGTATGTATCAATATTGAATAAATGATGAGACACTTATATAAAGTGTGTTTTTTTCCCTTTTCTTTTTTTTTTTTTTTAATGAAGGGGCGAAAGAATTTCAAAAATTCAAAAATAGCAAAAATTATTTTTTATTTGCCATATATTGAACTTTTTATGTTTTTTACTTTATTCAGCCAGACTCTGTTTTCGTTTGATTTTTATTTGTTTATTCAGTTAGACTCGGTTTTCATTTCATGTTTATTTATTTATTCAGTTAGACTCGGTTTTCTTTTTATGTTTATTCAGTTAGACCAGAGATCTTACCATTGATTAGAAACACACAATGCTGTCTGCAAATCACGTCTCGGGTGTCCGCCATATTGGATTTGGTGAGAAACTGTGAGATTTGATAAAAAGTTTTATTTAGTAAAATAAAACCGTGTTTACGCAGCAGGATTACATGGACAATATATTCCTGATTGTAAAGCTGCCATCGATTGGCAGCTTGACTTGTCATTTTGCGAGGGGTACAGCTGAAACATTTACTATCTTCCGCCATGATGAACCCAGCCCTGTGAACGTTTATAACTGGGTTGTTGGTTTTTTTTTTACAATGGACAACATGTCTCCTGCTTATTATGCCAAAAAATACAGTGACAGTACTTACTTCAGATGACAAATGAATCGCAAATGAGACAAACCATGTAAACAGTCAATGTCAACGTTCGTCCTGAAGCCAAAACCACGTGAAGCCACGCGAGGCACGAGAGTTCACGCTTTTCAGTGGGAAGCATTGTGTGTTTCTAATCAATGGTAAGATCTCTGGTTAGACTCGGGTTTCTTTTTATGTTTATTTGTTTATTCCGTCAGGCTTTATTTTTATTTTGATGTTGACGAAATCGGACTTTGTTTGTTAAGTCACCGAGTGCGACCGGAAATATCCTCGTCGGTACTGTCTACTATACATATTGGGCAGTCACTGTCGATATTCTAAAATACTATCAGAGAAATCATCTGCTGACCTTTGCTTGGATTTCAATTTATCTTCACCATTCAGATACCGGAGGATTGGGGGAGGGGGTCTAAACATGTCGCAAATTTCTGGCTGCATGAAAATGGTGAAATTTCAATCTTTAAATTTGTCGAAGATTAGGATTCTCTACAATAACGGTGTTGAATGCAATTGAAGTAATGTTACATGGGGATTATTCATTTAAAATTTAAGAGGAAATCAACTTTCTATCAAATATTGTACAATCCTTAATACACTACATTGTAAATAGAATAAATGTAATTATCAATCGCGGAGCTATGGGGGATGGGGTGGGTGAGTCTGGTGAATTACCAACTGAAAGAAAATATAGTCATCTTCCACCCTAACATCGCGTTATATTGCTTCATCAACTCTCTCTCGATCGACTTTATTCGCTCACTGGGGACGATGGTCATCATATAATATGAAAATTACCATACCGCTTACCTTGTAACCAGGTCCCAGATCCCCAACCTTTTGGACCCTCCCCCTCCTCTCCAATGTAAATATACTTGTATATACAAGACTTGCGTAGGCGGGGGAGGGCGTCCCTACTTCTCTCCGAACTTGATAGAAATAAATTTGGAACATTTTATGTATTTGTATGCATTTCCACTTGTAAAATACGATCTTATTGTTAGGCCCTCCTGGAGTTGGACTCCTGCAAAATGATCCATGTGGTAACCAATTTTTTTTGCTTGATCCGCGCATTTACATCTTGGTGTGTTGTCCTTGTCGATCGCATTCCTTAATGTATACATGGTTATATAAAACATGACATTGTTTTCAAAAATAATCAACTCTACAGGTTCTGGAGGATATCATAGCATTAGTAAATTATGTTTCAAAATCGTCTACATTATTTGCACCAGTTTTAGGAGGTCATTAAAATTTCAAGTGGATTTTATCTAGGATGAAAAATAAAAATATTATTCCCATAAAAACTCATTTTTCAGTAATAAGTAATAAATACTCTGATTTTCTTACATTTATTGCAATCTATTAATGTTTTTATTCAATTTTTTTCTCTTAATGAGACAAATAAAATAACACCAAGGAAAAAAAAGCTCCAGCTAGAAATAATATATTTTGTTTACCTGAAAAACAATTTTATTGACTTACTTTAAGAGAGTCAAGTACTAAATCACATTTTCAGGGGGAGAAATTTTACGTGCACAAATACTGAAATGCAGGCACATAAAACTGAGGGGGGGGGGGGGTCGTTTTTATTAAGAAACACCATCCGTTATTTGAAACACAAATAAAGAAATATTGTGTGTCTGCCCCCCTCCCATTAGTAGCATTGAACGAAAAGAATGTAAGTTAAGATTGGTATGAAAATAGAAAAAGAGCTTAAACATCATATTTTATAATTTTCAATTTCCTCGTGAATTATTTTTTATGCAGGGTTTATTGAATTATTTATGCATTGTTTACAAGTATCAACATTTTCAATTTAAAGCATTGTATTGTGTCCCCGTTTTGAAAAGATGATTCCCTAAAATGTGTGACTATTAATGAATTGATAACCCCGTTTGAATTGTAAAAAGTGTTTGATTTAAGATCAGAAAAAATCGATATATTCTACTGAAATTGATAATAAGAAACCGTTTGTAAATGCATTTTTGGACTCTGCTGTAGCATAGAATACATTTACAACGATCAACATTTTCATTTTTAAAGATATTAAATTGTGTCCCCGTTTGGACAAGTTTATTTACTAAAAATGTGTGAATTTTAATGAGTGCAAATCGTGTCCTCGTTTGCATTGTAAAAAGTGTGTCACTTAAAATTATGAAAATCAACCTATTCTACTGACATTGATGGTAAGAAACCCGTTTTGAAAGGCATTTTTCGAACTCTGCTGTAGCATACAATAAAAAATAAAGAAGTCCCTGGTTAAATCAACGCCTGTCCCCATTTGGCACCGTATATATATATATATATATATATATATATATATATATCTTCCTGGGTACATTGTATCTGGGTTCTCTCCTCCACCAATAAAAAACTGGACGCCACTGCAAAATTGTTGAGTGTGGCGGAAAACAACAATCAATCCATGAAAGATATTTTTATGAGCAGCGATACCAACAAATCATTTACTGGAATTCTATTGCGCATTCACCGAGGCACAGTGTGTATGACTGAAAATTGAAAGTTACATGAATGTAGATAAACAAGTACCACAAATTTAGATCTACGCTTAGCAATCAGGGCCGCAGCAGTGAAAGTTCTTTAACGTGCTAACGCCTGTCCTGACGAGAGACCTTCGTTTTTAAGTTTATATCCGAAAAACCGTGATTCTCACTTCTAAATGCCGAGCGTTTGGCGAAGGAGCAATCATAACCTGTTTTTACGTCTTAGGTTTGACGCGGCCATGGCACGAGATGGGGCTCGAACTCATGACCTCCAGGTTACGAAGCGAACTCTCTAACCATTGAGCTACCGCAAGCTCTAACTCAGTTGAATATTTCCAAAGGTATTTAACAGGCCAAATAGTCAAATCCGGTTAAGGATCAGAGCTATGCATGAGGGAGATAATCCTTAACTTGGAAATGAACGTCTTAATTTTTATCCGTATTTTCATACTACTAGCAGCAGGGCTGGTGAAAGCCCTAAGGGACTAACAGTCCACCAGCAGAGGCATCAACCCAGTGGGTATGATATAAAACATAATAGTACCATTGTGACCTTATCAATATCTCCTCAATTTATTTCAGCTTTCATAGTTTGGATATAAATTTCTTTTCTTTCCATGATCCATGACCTTGCTCTTATTCAGAACAGCAAAATCGTCATAGTCATATTGATGTTGAGGCTTTTCTGTGTTATGTGAATTCGTTTTCTGTGTTGTTATGTGAATTCGTTTTCTGTGTTATGTGAATTCGTTTTCTGTGTTATGTGAATTCGTTTCCCGTGTTATGTGAATTCGTTTTCTGTGTTATGTGAATTCGTTTTCTGTGTTATGTGAATTCGTTTTCTGTGTTTTGTGAATTCGTTTTCTGTGTTATGTGAATTCGTTTTTCTGTGTTATGTGAATTCGTTTTCTGTTATGTTATGATCCTCTGTGATGACGCTGGGGCCACAAGATGGGGTCAAAATTTTTCCATGGTAAGAAAAAATGAAACTTTTTAAAAAAAAAAATTACAACAGCTTAACATCGACAAGGTGGCTCAGGTGAGAGATTGTCTCTTCTTGGATTGATCCATTTATATGTCAGTATTTATTTATAGAGTTTCAAGTAGAGTGAAAGAAACATTTGATCGTAATTCTCTTTGTTTGTGTTGTGATATTGTGATATATACGAAATTTGATATCACAATATATCGCAATACTATTTTCCAGTCGCAATACCCAGAACTTACTTACCACCAGTAAAAGCCATCAGTTTGTCTCCACAGTCAACACCAATATTAGTAATCTGATAGGTTATATGTGTATCTGCGATAAACCGCCATTTACACGTTTGATTTCTAAAAGAAAAATAAATGATGCATAATATGCATAAATATTTCATCTATATTTAGATATGGTTATCAGAATCCATATACAAGGATCGTGTTGGGTATTTTCCTTCCAGTGTTTGAGACAGTGTCGTGTTTTCATTTCCTCTATCTAATTGACACAATAGGTAAGTTTATATATTTCATTTCGAAATTGCTCAAATTTTACGAAGTGTACAAATAGACTCTTACACTGTCATTTTGATCTTCGTCCATGTGTATTGGTTTTAGGTGGGTTTTTTTTTCCAGAATTTTTATTTGGTTTCCACAATCGACATCTCCCCCCCCCCTCTCTCTCTCTCTCTCTCTCTCTCTCTCTCTCTCTCTCTCTCTCTCTCTCTCTGTGTGTGTGTGTGTGTGTGTGTGTGTGTGTGTGTGTGTGTGTGCAAAATGTAGGATTATGCTCAACACTTCTGGCCTTTTAACAGGGAGGGATCTTTTACGTGCCATACCTGCTGTGATACGGGGCCTCGGGTTTTGCGGTCTCATCCGAAAGACCGCCCCATTTAGTCGCATCTAACGACAAGCAAGGAGTACTGAGGATCTAATTTAACAATCCGGATCCCCATGTGGAATAATATACACGGGTCAGAAGACAAAGGAAGGGCAGGGATCGACGTACCATTCGAGAATGTTTCAATCATGTAGATATATAATCAGCTATGGTAAAATGTTTAAAAAATTAACAAAGAGAATTGAAGGGATAGGGCTGAAGAAAAGAGGAAAAGGGAAAGGAAGTCCCACAAAAAGAATAGAAGATAACGATCGAAAAGAGGAATAAGATGGAGGGAGGGAAAAGCGTAGAGAGAGGTGGTACACTGACTAATAAAGGGTAGAGAGAGGTGGTACACTGACTAATAAAGGGTAGAGACTAATAAAGGGTAGAGAGAGGTGGTACACTGACTAATAAAGGGTAGAGAGAGGTGGTACACTGACTAATAAAGGGTAGAGAGAGGTGGTACACTGACTAATAAAGGGTAGAGAGAGGTGGTACACTAACTAATAAAGGGGAGAGAGAGGTGGTTCACTGACTAATTTGTTGCTCACCTTTCATATGTCGTGTTATCTGGTGGGAATCTAACCTTTACAGTGTCCGTCCCCAATCGTATAGTTTTTTCCCCGTCACATTGCGATGCAACTAGATTTCAAAATAGAGATGTATGGAAGTCAAACATTACTAGATAAATCATTAATTGTATGTAAACTACAAATGCATAATATAAAACAAAGCGTTCAAAAATATGCAACTTTAAAATTGAATATATTCTATTAAAGAAGCATATAAAGACGTCAAATCCATATTTCTTAACATATAAGCAATGAAGATCAGTCGCTACTGATTTGTTTTAAGGAAGTTCAAAATTAACACTGTATTTCACATTCTATGTTTGAGATCATTACTCTCGAGGGATTTCGCGAGACTACTTATTAGTAAATATTCTTCCAAGTCCAAATTCCTAACTATCAGAAGTGGTGTAAATCAAATGTGAATTCTAAAACAATCTGGAGAACTTTTAGAAAATTTGAAATCGCAAAACTTTTCTCAAATTAACATCAAAATGTATGACTTTTCAACATTTTTCGTGACAAGTCCTCTTTATAAATCAGGCTGGACTTTTTGACACCATAGACAGTTGCTTTTTCAACAAAAAAGGAAAAAGAAAATATTCATATCTTATGGTCAGTCATCTTAGATTACTAGATTTTTACCTAATAATTAACGTTTATGGTAAATTAACAATCCAACTTTATGATAGACGGGATGATCTCAGCTTTCCACATCATCATATCTATATAGCAATATCCCATTATCACCTACATATAGAGTGTATATCTCTGAACTAATTAGGTTCGCAAGAGCTTGTTCTGTGTATGATCAGTTTTTAAATCGAGGCAAGCTACTGACAAACAAGTTGATGATGCAGGTGTTTCAACAGTCTCGTTTAAAGTCAGCATTTAACAAATTCTATGGTCGTTTCAACTATCTAGTTTTCCAAAACAGCCGTTCGTTGGGTCAAATGCTATCTGAAGTGTTCATACCAATTGTTAGGCCGTTCTTGACACACGATTCTGACTACCGATTACTCCGTTTACCTGATCAAGATATACGGCTGACAGTGGGTGTGGCCACAGGAGATGCTTATTCTTCCTAGATACCTGATCCCACTTCTAGTATATCCAGAGTTCCTTTTTTGTCCACCTCTCTAATATGTAGTCCATATAGGATTTATGAGATTGGTGACTGTTCGTTATCTTTCCGGTTTCATTTCTAAACATTTAATTCTTGAGAAGAATTTGTGTGAAATTTATGTTTCGTGAGTAAATATATAATTGTATCCATGCTTAGAGTCTGGCGAAATAATGGAAATCAATGAGTTTTGTTTATTACGACTCGAGTGTTAAAAGTCCGAAGTCTGCACTAATTTCCTTTCTTAAGACATCACAGATATGGGATATTTTTCGCAGTTTCTCTCATATACAGATATTCTGACTCAAAGATTTTTTTCCTTACAAAGATACCCCGACTCGTTGTTTCTACTCATACACATATCCATTCAATACGTACAATACGTTGTTACCGTCAGGATAATACTACACAGGTAAATTGTTTAAAGTCGTGTTTCAAAGACTATAGTGTAGAAAACAGAAATCATGATAAACTATGTAACATATAACTGTAAATAAGAATATTCGCGTGCGAGAAATATTCGCGAATATTTCAGCCCCGAATCAATCCTGTAAAGAAATACAAGCTGTAAATGAGTGCAAATAAATCGGAAAATCAAATAACAGATTGTTTATTTGTTTTACGTCCCGTCGAGAATTTTTCACTCATATCGAGATGTCACCAGCTGTAGGTGAAGTACCACAAATTTAGACCTATGCTTAGCGCTCAGGGCTGTAGCAGTGAGGGTTCTTTAAGGTGCCAACGCCTACGGTGACACGGGACCTCCGTTTTTAAGTTCATATCCGAAAGACCATTGATACCGCTGGAGCAAAGGCTATCCAACTTGCGTTAGAGTACATTAAAATTTCCAATGACAATACTTCACTATATTCTCCGACTCCCTATCTTGTCTACAGTCTATAAGTAATATGAATATTGATCATCCATGTATTTTAGACATTTTAAACCAGTATTATCTTCTAACTAAACAAAATAAAATAGTTGAGTTCTGCTGGATTCCTAGTCATATTGGTATCCATGGTAACAACAAAGCAGACAAAGAGGCAAAGAATGTACTACCATTTTAAAATTCCTTACACAGATTTGAAATATAACATAAAACTATATGTAAATGATCTTTGGCAAATATATTGGGATTTCTGTGACAGAAGTAAACTGTATTCTATTCAAAACAAAGTAAACAAATCGTGTAACATCGTAATGAAATGCCAGGACGAAGTTATTATTTCAAGAATACGCATCGGACATTCAAAATTGACACACTCATATTTATTAAACAGAGAACTTCAACCTGAATGTATATCTGGTGACTGTCCATTAACTATGCAACACATTCTTTTGAAATGTAGTGATTTTACACCCAAACGAAATAAACTTTTTAATAATGTGCAATCAATGTATCAACTTTTTACAAATATTGACTATCATCTTATTATATAATATTTACAAGAATGCGACTTTAACAGAAAAATTTGATCCTTTACAATATAACCTATTCATATACACAAAATGATATATATTTTTAACTTTTTACGTATTTTCAACTTTTATGTCCGTCGGATGGGACATTAAAGGGTGCCCCGTGTCAAGGATTACAACCCCCTTGGCACGTAAAAGATCGTTTCCTTCATTTTCGAAATAGAGTAGGCTCACTGGGGACCGTCAGGGAAACTTCAGCTTTCATAACCAACCATATTTCAGTTGTTTAATCGCCGTAAAATGGCTGAAATATTGCCAACACGGCGTAAAACGCGAATCGATCAATCAATCACTTCGAAATGCCGAGCGTTTGGTGAAGTAGCAATCACTACCTGTGTTTGACCTCGTAGATCACCAATCCGGTAAAGTGCAGTCAGGCGACACTATGCAAGTGTCAGATTTTTAGAAGAATTGATCAAATATGTCAATTTCATAAAAATTCTATGTGAGTGACACATTTGCGTAATAGTTACTTTCTCACACTTGAAATATTCCAAGTTATTATCGACATGTCGTAATGTTTTAAAAGAAACGAAATATGTCGGTATGCTTCAAGCAATATCCTTTGGTTTGCTGTATTTATTTGAGATGTTGGGGATTTCATGAGTTATACCAATAACTAGTGCATACTTGTGTATTTGATATATACCGTCAATTACAGCTTGTATTTCTTTAGATATCCTTTATGTGTATTTAAGATTATCTCGATCGCGAAAATTAGTCGCCGTGAATAAGTTTATAAAAAAAACAACACATGAAATAAACTTGTCACACAAAGATTAATTGTTTTATGATATATGTTTTGTTTTGTTTGTTTGTTTTATTTATAGTCGCCTGAGCAATTTTTCAGCTATCCGGCGACTGTCACTATTACCGGTGACGGGGCTGCAAATTTAGACCTATGCTTAGCACTAATGGCTTTTAGCAGTGAGGGTTCTTTTACGTGCCACACCTGCTGCGACACGGGACCTCCGTTTATAAGGTCCCATCCGAAAGACCCGTGACTCTCACTTCGTAATGCCGAGCTCTTGGCGAAGGAGCAATCACTACCTATTTTAACGTCTTAGGTTTGACGCGGCCGGCCCGAGCGGGGCTCGAACTCACGACCTTCCGTTCACGAGGCGAGAGCTCTACCACTGAGCCACCGTGATCGGTTGTATGATATATGAATATTTGCATTGTCGGTCAAAGGGAGTGAGAATGTAGCAAAAATTCTTACCCTGTTGAAAACAGATCACAAGATATAGCAGCGTACCAGGAGACAATATCTCCATGTCACACAGATGTGTACACAAATTGACGAACTCAAGTAAACTACCTGAGGTAAAAAGAGTAATCTTAACAAGGTGAACAATTAAGGATTCTGAAGCGAACCGAGGACTACTCAATGCATATATATCGATGTACAGACGAGGGATGGACGGATCTCTTTTATCAATCACCGTATACTCCTCAAGCACTGGCTACCACACAGGGAGGAGAAATATACGATGTCCACACCTTCATACTCAATGATGTGTAACTTACCGACATTTAGCGAGCTGGTGTATTTGTATCGGGAAAAGTGATAAGGTCATTGAAGACATAAAAACAAAAGATTTTGTGCAAAATTGCTCATGTTGTAAAACGGATACAGTGTGATTCAAGTGAGACTATGTAATAAGATTTCATTGATACTTCTTTTGGATCTATATTAGATTTACCCCTTTTTTCCGGACAACGAAAGTAATACAAGAAGGGTGAAAAGACTACGATAACGAACCTATATGAAAAACAAAACAAATTAGAGAGATGGACAAAGACGGACAACTGGATATACCTGAGGTGGGATCAGGTGCCTAGGAGAAGTAAGCATCCCCTGTTGACCGGTCACACCCACCATGAGCGATAGTCTTCTTTACCACTTACTAATATCGAAATGCAATAGAGAAAAGTGCGGGATAAGGAACAACTTAAATTAACTGTCATCCAAATCTAATGTTTTCACGCCAAACTTGCAAATGATTTGGATGCGAAACATTTTACAAGATATATTCAACGCTTTTGATCATCATTTTATCTAAGAAGAGGTCGTCTATGTAACTTCCACAATCATGCAATAAAAAATTGAAGATACTGAACAGTGATAAAGAATACAAACAATTAAGAGTAGGACAAACATGGACCAGAGGTAGAGTTAGGTGCCGAGAAGTATGAATTTCATACCGACTGGTCTCATCCTCCTTAATCCCTATAATCCGTAGCCATGTTCGTCCATACCGACTGGTCTCATCCTCCTTAATACCTGTATCTGTAATCCGTAGCCATATTCGGTATGTAAGGAACGTCCATGCAATTGATATACAAGCCATTCAACTTCCTGACATCTCGTATTCTCAAATTAGACCATTATATCGACACAAGAGAAATACTTACTTTAAACGAGGCTGCTGAACCCATGTAACATAATGTATACATCAGCACCTCGAATTCTAAGACGATTTTATGCAGAATATGATCTTATACGTATCAAATTCACAGAGAGGTCAAAACCATATCCAGATCAAATGGAATAGAATCGTTTCCATCGGTCTTGTGTATGATGATCATCTTAAGATAGTTAAGTCAGGTGCGTAATTTTTTTTTTTTTTTTTTTTGCTTTCAGATTAAAAATTCTGTACAATGTTTTTGAACTAAAAGAGATACTTATTATTGAGGAAACTGTTTAACCACAATGAAAACCGATCACAATTTCCCGCCAAACGTCAGAATAATGAAACATTAATATATAAGAACAAATGTTTACCAAAACATGTTAGTCATAATATTTAACCGGTCGCGGTAGCTCAGTGGTTAGAGCGTTCGCTTCGTAGCCGGGAGGTCGTGAGTTCGAGCCCCGCTCGTGCCATGGCCTTGTCAAACCTAAGACGAAAAATAGGTAGTGATTGCTCCTTCGCCAAACGCTCGACATTTAGAAGTGAGAATCACGGGTCTTTCGGATATGACCTTAAAAACGGAGGTCCCGTGTCACCGTAGGCTTTGGCACGTTAAAGAACCCTCACTGCTACAGCCCTGAGCGCTAAGCATACGTCTAAATTTGTGGTACTTCACCTACAGCTGGTGACGTCTCAATATGAGTGAAAAATTCTTGACGGGACGTAAAACAAACAAACAATCAATCATATTGTTCTATCTCATTGACCAGTTATGTTATACTGGAGAGTCATAGAGAAATTGTAGGTGATTTTTGAAAGGGAAAAGATTTATTTCAAATATACATTACACACGGGAGAAGATCCGCACGTTCAGGTTTGGGCATTTATAAACAATTCAATTATTTGCACATGACCTGATTTAACTTGATCAACCGTTCAATTTTCAGACTGTTTGGGAATACAAAACTAACAGGAGGCCTAAGAGCCTCAATGGTCACCAGAGTATCATAGCCCATTTGGAGAGTCTCGCATTTCCATACAAGCCTCAATATGGAGTCTTCTACGGAAATGCTTATGATCTTTCAAAATACACGCAATTCTTTTTCAATTACAAAATTCCCTCTTTGCTCAAAGGCATAGGCCTAAATTTTGCAGCTCTTCACCGGCAATGATGACGTCTCAATATGAGTGAAAGATTCTTGCAGGAGTTATGGGATTGATCACTGTTCGAAATTTTTGCCTTTTACATCAGATGTATGTGGCCATATCGATCCCGCCATTGTGCCTACCACTGATACAGGGACCATGTATTTCACAAATTTGATGAAGGGCTTCATGGACATCAAACTTTGGATTTGTTTTTTTCTCTCCAAAATGTGTGGGAGTAGAATTTTTTTTGAAGAAATCGCCTTTTTCAGCATATTTGGCCTCGCCTATGAGGCCCCAAGGATGGTAGGGTCATAAATGTCAAAATTCATATCCCTCTTATTTTAGAGATGCTTCACATTAAAAATAGTAGCAATTACCCATGTAGTTTACAACAAAATGAAGACAGACGAAGATCAACTGCAACATGTCACCTGAATGACTCATGTGACTTAAAAATGTTTTAATGTTATCATCATTGAGGCAGTTCTGAAAAGTAATATCGAATAGCGAAGTAAACGATGTGTAAATCGTAATCATAAATCCCCAAGACATATACAAGTTCGAGTGTAGGGCAACACAAACCTCCGACAAAGCGAAGGTAGGATCAGGTGCCATGGAGGAGTAAGCATCCTCTGCTGACCGGTCACCCCCGCCGTGAGCCCTTAATCGAAAATAGGTATACTGGATTACCCGTTGTCAAAGTTAGTATAAAAAATGACAGTCTAACAAAGGGTATGAAACAAATCATTCAACATATGTCCCAGAGGCACTTTGTAATCGCAAACAAGGTCATTATAGCGACCGTAAAATTTGCGAGATGATGACTTCAAACGAAATTCGTTACAACCCTGCAACGTCAACTTTTTTGTCAATAGTTGACCTCGCTTTAAAACATTCTCATACGCATGACATGCTCTCGCGTATCGAATCAACTGGGAGATATACACACCATAAGCAGGCGAAAGTGGTATATTATTTCATAGATATGGAAAGTTGATGATTGCAAAGTTGAAGTCATCACGCTTGTCATATAATGTAGTTATCAGTCTGCCATTAGAGTCAATATTAAGTAAAATATCCAAATATGAAGCACACACGTCAGATTCTGTAGTGTCCTTTAATTCGAGTTCATCGGGATATATCAAATGGACATCATTATGAAAATTATGATTGTTGATTGATAAGACGTCATCAATATATCTATATGTATGGTTGAAGGACACGGCAAGTTTTTTTGTTTTTATCCTGTAACAGTTTCTGAACAAATTCCGCTTCATAAGAATATAAAAATAAGTCTGCCAATAAGGGAACACAATTAATGCCCATGGGAATTCCAATGGATTGTTGGAAGACTTGGTTTTCAAACACTACGTAAATGTTATCTACAAGAAAGCCAAGCATACTCTTAATGTCTGCTTCAGAGTACTTGTGCGGGCTATCGGAGTGGTGTCTAACAAAATATGTACCTTGTTTTCCAATCACTAGAAATTTGTATATTATTTCATATTCATGTTAGAGAAACACACCTAAAGTTTTAAAATAAAGTATCGAGAATTAAATCCGTACGAATGACAAGTTGAAAAAAAAAATCGTCAGCGCATCAATCATACTTGAACACTTGTGTCATATGAGAAACTCGGAGTAATGGCGATTGGTTTCTTTAGTATAAACAGAAACAAAATCCAGATCACGAAAATAAGACTTTAACAATTGCCAGGGGTATTTTGGCAAGGCCTTACTATACACACTGGTCATTAATATTCATGTTCAGAATCTGGCATTTATAATAAACAATTCACTTATTTTTTTTTTTTTTTTTTTTTTTTTTTTTTTTTTTGGTACATTGCTTGATTAATGTGGTATAGGCACGGTCTACAGTTAAATTTTCAGACTGTTCGGGGTAACAAAATATTTCAAATGATTTTTGACCATCATCCTCAGTAAGGGTTTTCTCAAGAAGTGCATCATTTCCGTGTCATATCAGCGAAAGATAACTAAACTATAACTTCAATAAGCTTCATTGGAAGGCGGTTTCGTATTCAGTTACTGGATCGTTTCGACCTTTACTGATATTACATGTATTATATCACCTCGGGACATTTTCTTTGACATTACGAGTGTTACATTACTTCATATGTGATGATACTAAATTTGGACCCAGTAATTTACCTGAACACGTTCCACAACATGTGCCTGCTTCTTTGTTCAGCATTGCTTCTTCTCCAGGGAATTTCTTTCAAAAAGGACAGTTGAGACAGTGTATTTTGTGATTTAAAAATATATGATGAAATTTGAGTTGGGGGGGGGTTCTTTGTTTATCAGTTCTTCAAAAAGGCTATTGGAATTCCAATGGACACAACTTACGTCGATGTTACAGAAATTTCAGTAGTATCGTTTAATGTCAGCATTTCACAAATTTTATAGTCGCTATATGAACAACGACCAATGTTATAAATCCAACATATATAAAGACAAAAACAAACACGGACCCCTGCACACGGCAGAGGTGGGATCAGGTGGAGGAGTACGCATCCGTGTTGGTTATCTTCAATTGTCCATTTAACAAAAATACCTGAACAATTTATATAAAAGGTTCTATCAAGTCAGGAATGCCAAGTGCCTTATATATTGTCAACATTTTTTAATATAAGGACACCAGTAGTTCATATATATTTCTAGTCGTGTAACAGAGATAGTGGCTTGCACTGTTACACGTTGATGAATCATTCACAAAATGTCGTGGAGTTTAATTATATTTTGTTTAAATGTTAGAGCCTCGTTTTTTATTGATTTTTTTTTAACGATAGTGCGTATGAACTTCCTCTTTGTGTAGATATCATTATCAATGAAATTTATCACAAAAGCAATCTCCGGTAAGTACCGAATCATTTATATATCTCGATACAACTATGGTGTAGACACCTGATCCACATTATTGACTTTACTCATGATCAGATGGGATTGACTTTAAGTAGAGAAAATACTGAGTAGGAGTTTCTATCAGATGAATCTTAGTTCTTCTCATATCTTTGTTATCAATTGTCATTATTACCTGATTAAATTTACAAATAATGATTTTATCTATAAGAATGTTGCTTCAGTAACGTTTCATCATATCACGTGATCATCCATGTCGTAATTATATATTGATCAGACAAGTTATATCTTGATTTGACACGTAAGCTAACACTCATTGAAATTATCGGCATCATATATTTTTATCCAAAACCATACACATTATCATCCCTATGATGTTTTTGTTTCGTCAATGATTCAATACGTGGTTTAATTAATTATACGCTTTAAGTGTGTGTAATCTCACTTTGTGAAGATAACGAGCAGTAATCTCTCTCATAACTCCAATATGGAATACAAAATTAAGAGCTGGGCAAACACGGACCCCTGGACAAACCATTAGTAGGATCAGGTGTCTAAGAGGAATAAG